>JACEGR010003791.1:0-98229 GCA_014170235.1 Listronotus bonariensis | reverse complement strand
AATTGTTAATATTTTGAAAACTATAAATTTTTAAAATAGACATCCTTATACAAACTTATCCCTATTAAGGTTTTTGTCGTAATAATTTTTAATGACTATTTTTGACAACTCTGTATTTAATAATTGTGAAAATATTAATGTAGTCTGCTAAAGTAGTTCTTTCTCTACAAGAAATCCAACCCCAACTTATTATTAAAGGCTTTTGTTTAGAAGAAACTGATGGTTATGTAATGAATAGGTTGCAAACGTCATTTTTGACATAAAATTTAAAATATGAAGTCAAAAACGGTTGGACTTAGGTATAGAACATTATACATAAATTTTGTTTAGAATTTTACGCAGAATCTAAAAAATAATTAATATATAGGGTGTTTCTATTTAAAATAAGAAAGTTGACATTAACTTCCGGTATAACTGGAAGTGGTAGAGCTGTCAAAATATTTTAGTTGTATGTTCCCCACTGACTTTATATTGTTACCAAATTTTCAAAATGTTCCAAAGCTTACTTTTCAAGAAATCGATCGCGGCAGTTCCCGGTGGGACACCTTAGTATATTAAATGTGGTATTTCTTTAGAGATCTTTTTACTGGTGGTACAAAGTGATTTTTTAAAAATTATTCCTTTAGTCATACTCTGAATTTTTATTATAAAAAATAAAAATTTTATGAGAGGTGTAAAATTATAACTTGACCTATGCGTTACACAAATTTAAGTGGTCTTCTTTAAAAATTTGAATTTTCTTTCAGACATAGAAATACTGATATAATTAATAAATGTTATGAAAAGCTGTAGCTTTAAAATTTAATACATTGTAAAAAATTGTAAAGTTAAATAATTTCACAGGGTGCTCGATATTTTGGGTCAAAATGCAACATTTGGATTTTGGCTCTTCCCTGTATAACACCTAATCCTATAAAATCTTTTTGTTATCACCATAATGAAATATAAATCTTAATGAAACGGAGCTGACAAACTAGACCAAAAGATAATTAAAATTGGTCAAAAAACCAAAAACTTATTTACTATTAAATTTGAACAAAA
Source organism: Listronotus bonariensis (assembly GCA_014170235.1). Classification (NCBI taxonomy): domain Eukaryota; kingdom Metazoa; phylum Arthropoda; class Insecta; order Coleoptera; family Curculionidae; genus Listronotus; species Listronotus bonariensis. The sequence continues at coordinate 97,188 of JACEGR010003791.1, read as the reverse complement.
TTTTCTTTGACCGTTTTTTTTTGTCGAGAAGTGTATTATCAAAATTATTAATCTTTGGTATTATACTACCACAATTAAGAAAGTCTGTAAACATTTTACTTAATACTTTTTATTAATAGCAAAAATCATCAAAACATAAGACAATGCCGAAAATATGATGCTTTAATAGGGGGTAGTGTTTAGTTTTTAGTATTATTAAGTATTATTAGATAATATCCTAAAGTTAAGCGACGAATATTTTACCTAAATGTTTATTTCGTTTTGGTATAATTATTATCAGAGCTGTTCCTGGTAGGGGTGCAGCTGGTAAATTAGCACGGGTCGATAAAAATTAGACGGTGACATTTGGGATAAGAAGTTTTTAAAGGTGAAAACAGTGAAATTTTAGGGGGACCTTTTTTATGATCTTCAAAAAAATTTATACCGCAAATTACATTTTCTTCTAGGGGCGGCCAATAATGTTTTGCACCAAGGCGCGAGTCACCCTAGGAATACCTGCAAAGGGCGGTTATTTCTCTATATGCAGTGGGTGATAGAAGACCCTGAAATGGCACTGATTATCATAATCAAAATAATTTAAAAAATAATATTTTATTGCTGTAAGAAAAGCCTTTTCAACCAACTCTCTAGGGGTTGTTTAAAGACAAAAAAAGAAAATGACGTGCTACTATTATTAGTTGTTTTTTTTCAGGTATGAAATTATCCATTCTTCTACCCACCGTTTTGGTGGCATGTGCCATATATACAGAAGCATACTCAACAAGTGATAGAAGACAAGCTGGAAAACTTCGTAAGTACCAAACATGTCTTGCAGGGTAAAGCAAATACTAAAAGAGATAGAACACATTTGCACAATCTTGATTTTGAATTTTTAAACAAATTCAGTGGTGACAGTAAATCATGACTAACTTAATTTGATTTGGAGATACATAGTGTTTTTTAAATTATGTCAATTTGGCTAGGCACAATCGCTGAATAGAAAGAGTTTTAGGAATTTTTAGTAGAATTTAACACGCGTACCTATGTTTTTCCATTAACTTTTATTTTAAAGTTATAATACAAGTTGGGTTTTTTAAAAGGAACATCTTGTATATTTTATTACCAATAGGAAGGTCTCCTTAAAAGTTGTAAAAAATACAACATTTGATATATTTAATTTGTCGTAGTGTCGGAAATATAGCCCTCGTCAAGAGCTCGATAATAAAATGGCTTTTTTAAAATAAAACACCTTATACATTGTATCACCATTAATAAGACATTTTAAAGACCCTTAAAATTTACCACATTTAAAATGATTTCCTCTAACAGTTTTGGAAATATAACCTTCCAAATCTTAGTGCATATATCTACTATTTTTTATGTTTAGATGGTCATATTTCCAAAACTATAAAAGATAAACATATCAAATGGGTATTTTGTTGAAACTTTTTAAAATATCTTTGCAATGGTAATATAATATAGAAGGTGTTTTATTTAAAAAATCTTGATCCGAAACTATTAAAAAATTATTTATTTTCACCATTTCTTCTTCACATCAACGACCTTCTCTCGTCCACAACTAATTCCATTTATAGTTTCGCCGACGATAGTACCCTTCACTCCAGTTTTCAGGTTCCTAAACTCATCACTAAACCTGACTTGGAAAATAAACGCAGAGCGATGCAGATATCTCTTTCGCAGGGTCTTAATTTAATATTGGATTGGGGCGCCAAAAATTTCGTCCACTTTAATTCATCCAAAACACAATCATGTTTCTTGTCACGAAAAGAGTCATCAAATACTCATTCTCTACTTATGCGGCCAAGTTTTACAGAGCAAAGAAACCTTTAATCTTGTGGGCGTCACATTTAAAAGTAACTTTAACTGGCATAAACACATTGTATCTATAGCCACGGCAGCGTCAAAAAAGCTTGGATTTCTCTTTCGAGCCAAAAGTATTTTTCCGCTTCTAATTTATACACTTTATATGTGTCCCAAATCCGACCTCCCTTGGAATATTGTTCTCATATCTGGGGCATGGCGTCCCCCTCAACCCTAAGCATCCTTGATTCTATTTAAAGAAGATCTATTCGCCTCATTAATAGTCCTTTACTTACAGAAAGGCTTCCCTCTCTTGACCATCGTCGGGCTGTGGGGAATTTATCGCTTTTTATAGGTACTTCCATGGCTTCTGCTCTGAAGAATTGTCCAGTATAGTTCCTCCACTCACGGTTCCCAACAGAGAAACTCGTGGTTCCGCGCGTATGCTTCCCAATACGGTCCAACTGGACAGGCCTCGAACTTTGTTCGTTCTTTTATCCCTAGAGTTTCTAGATTGTGGAACCTGCGACCCGCGGAGGTCTTTCCTCCCCCAAATCTTCAAGTATTTAAGTCCCGTGTCAACAAACCCCCTCTTACCTCGCTTAAGACACCCACGGTACGTTAGTATTTAGGCTTTAAGCCTTTGCGGCTTGCCCAAAGAAAAAAAAGAATTTGTTTCAAAAATTTAAATCAAGATTGTGGAATCAGATTTGTTCTATGTTTTTTGGTTTTTGCTATATCCTGCAAGGTCAACGAAAATGCGTTACCCTGTACAAAAAATATTTTATTTCTTTCATTTGGTAAAAGTGTACAGGAAGTGTCTTGTAGAGATCATTTTCGTAATCGTATGAAAAAAATAGTTTTTAATAGACAGCTCTGTAAAACAATACAACATGATTTATTCAGCTTGGTGATCAAATGGTTAATTGTAAACTATTTGGTTTTTAATAAAATGATCTAATACCGACCACTCACAAAAACTAAATATTTAATATTGCAGCTACCCTTCTGCTCGGCATTTCTTACATTGTCAGATTTTTAAAAAGTTCACATGCATTTTAAAAATTTGCTTAAAAAAATCTTTCAGGCAATTAATTTTTATATTATTTATGTTTTAGAAAAAAGACAGGCAACAAACGCAGATCAAATGGTACAAAATATTCTGGACTGGTTGCAGACTGTATACACTCAAAACAGTAGGAGCAGTAAGTTTAAATATTATAATTAATTAATTTTAATGATTAAATTTACAAAATTATTTTATTCAATAATTTAAATATACATTTTAAATATTATTATTAATTAAATTCCTTTTTCTATTTGTTTTGTGATATCAAAAACTTTCAGGAGAATTTAGGTAAATATTTATTATCAATTCAAAATATCCTAATTGTAAGCTTGGAATTATTTTACCCTGTAGGTATACAATAGTTAGGTATATTAAAATTAAAATTATTATTTGCAGTATCCTCTATAAATTTGTAAAATTACTTAAAATATCGTTTAAAATTTATTCGGGAATTCAAATTATTATATATACAGAGTGTTACAGAATGTAAGTAAGAAAATTTAGGGGCAGATTCTATATATAAAAATATAAAAAAAATAAAGAAAGAGTTCGTATAAACAGGAGCAAAAATGTTTGGTTTTCATGATACGGGGTCTTTAAACTATTTAGTTTTATTAAGTTTATTTTATATTTATTAAAAACTCGTTGAGATATTTATATAAATTTTAGTACACGCAAATATACAGGGTGTAATTTAATTAATGGCTAAAAATACAGGAAATGATTTTTTAGCCCATTTTAGAAAAGAAAAGTGTAAATTAACATATGTCCTAAATCTCTTAACTTTTAAGCTACAGGGTGTTAAAGTTTTAAGAAAAAAATCGTATTCTTATTATACCTTTGAAACTAGTCGAGATATTTTAATAAAATTTGGCACGCACCTGCTAAGCACTAATAGGATTTTTTTACTGTAAAAGAGTCTTTAATATTTTTACCAGTGGCGTCTGTATGGGATGAATACTATAGAAAAAATATGGTACGCCATTGCTTTTTTTTTAAATCCAATTTTTCCTGCAACAAATTTGATCGCTTGTCTTTTTACGATTATTTTTCTAAAACTTTAACACCCTGTAGCTCAAAAGTTAAGAGGTTTAGGACATATGGTAATATAAACTTTTCTTCCTAAAATCGGCTAAGAAATCATATCCTGTATTTTTAGCCATCAATTAAATTACACCCTGTATTATTTGATCACATTTACATAACAATAATATACAAAATTGTTTTATAAAACACTTACATCAGTGGCGTTGGTCTGGCGAGTCTTTTGCGATAAAAACTGAATGCCACTGATTTTTGCAAAAATAGAGTTTTCTTTTTTATAACCATTTTTCTTCTTTTTAAGAAGTTTCTCTTTTTCCTTGCTCTTACTAACAGTTTTTAAAATAGTATCAAAACTTCCCATATAACATTTTTTGACGGCGTTGTACATTTAATTTACTGGCATTGCAAACACTCTTTAATGGCAAGGCATTGGCAAAAAGGTATCAAAAAGACGCGAAAGAGGGCAATTGGCCGTTATTAGGCCACGTGTTGCAGATAAAGTGATGGCATCCGTCATTAATAAGTTATTGGCAAAAAAATGCGTTTAAGATGATGGCATCCATCATTAATAAGTTATTGGCAAAAAGATAACAAAAAGACACGAAAGTGGGCAAATGCAGATACTCCCAAGCAGCAAGCTGACGTCTTATTGACGAAAATTTTCGTATATATTTTTTTTAAAAGCTAAAATGATGCGATATTTTATTTGAAAATTAAAATAGGAAAAAACTCCTTACTGCATGCAATTTCCTTGCAATGCAAAGTACCATCTCTCGGAACACTGTCCAACTTAGAGATGCAGATTTTTACACTAGTCGAAGATATTTCTTTCAAAGCTAAGTGAGATCACCTACCGCAGACCGCTGTCGAATTATTTTTGTCTAATGGGTACGGTTTAGACGATAAAAAGCGAAGATATTGCAGAAACGTAGTAGTTTATTGTCCATTACGCCATCTATCGGTATGTCAAAAAACTATTAAATATATATAATATTTTTTATTAACACGTCTTTAAAAGTTTTAAACAAAATGTTTACAGCTCCTAACAGTCTTATTGAATATCTTGCCTTCTCGACTAGCCATCACCAATTAATCATACAACACACACTTATTAGGTAATGAATACATTTAATTATGTCTATTAAAAAACTCTTTTCTTTAAAAAAGAAACTAAAAAGCTAAAAAACCACGTAGAAAACAAATGCACAAAGCGGTCACTTTCGGTCGAAATTAACGTAAATAATTTTACCACCATTTTATTTTCTTCGCTCCAAAATACATAATAAACATTTTGTTTGACCTAATTTTTATTTGCATGATTTGTAACAATAAAATGTTATGAAAAGGCCATTTCCTTTAAATTATGTTAAAAAACATAAAATAATGTTGTTTAGCTTCCATTATAAATAAAACAGATCAAAAAAATTGCTTTAATGTTAGTTAAATACGAATGATAATAATATGGTTTAAAAAGTATGAATATGCGTTGAAGGTTTGCCTTCAAAAATCCAATATTTATTTGCCTGCAACAAAAACGCGTGCTTTATTTAATCAGGATTGGTATGCCGCCATTTTTGTATACTTGCCGGCAATTCGCATGCACGTAAAATTTATTGGCAATTAAGTGTTCATTTAGGGTTAACTTTTAATGCGTATAAGATGTTGGCATAATATTGCCAATGCTTTACCATCAATGCCAATATGAAAAATGTACATTGCCGGCAAATTGTTTTTGCTGGGTTATCTTAATAATTTAACGGGTTTTTGTAACATGTAAAATAAAGTATTAAAAGAGTTTAAACACGCAGAATTACAAAAACGAAGCATTTTTGGATCCATGTTTATAAACTTTTACACATTTTTAGGCGTAGAACCTGTTCTTTAATTTTCACTTTATATATTACTTATTCCAGTTTTTACAGACAAAATAATTTTTTCACGACCGTTAAAAAAAAATGCTGTATTTTTAATCGTTAACATGAAGGTAAAGTAATCCATTTTGGTACACTACATAAAGTGTTAAAATAAGTAACTTTTTTAACACTTTGAAGCTTTTTCACACTTTGAATTAGTGTTTTGTTTCAATGCCTACTACAATAAACTTAAATATCAATTTATGCAATGTAACAGTACATGCGACGTAACAGTACATGCGACATCAACTGAACCAAACGGTCAAGTTACCTTTGATTTCGTCATTATTTCTTTTAGTTCATGTGTAACTAGTTTTAAAATTTGAAAGTTGCAAATAAATTTAATAGAAGTTATTGAAAAGTAATAGTAATAATGAATTTGGATTACTAAGAAATTGAGAAGAAATTTATACTGTTTTAGTATTATTTCTATAAAAGTAAGTACCATTTTCTAAAATTAAATAATAAATGCATTATTATGAAGAGGCTAATTGCCCCCAAAAAATAAGGAGGCTATGATTTTTTGTTGCAATTTAATGGCTGTGCTGCAAAAATTAAAATTAATAAGTTTAGATAAAGAAAACATGTAAAAAATGGTATTTTGGGAAATTTTAATACGGTCGTGGAAAAAAATTAAGTATGTAACACATGCATAAAGTATCTATTTTTTACTCATAGGATTGCCGCACTCGCCTAATGGCTCGTGCTGTCAAACTTCACATGCGTAAAAAAGTATCACTTTATGCACTTGTTACTATTGACTAATCCAGAGTGTGTTTTTAGACGTTCATGGCAAAGTGGATATATATTCACCCCTTTTTTTTTGTGCAAATAATAGTTATTGATGGTAAATTTTTATAAATATGAATAATTCGCAAAAAGCTTGCTTGGATTGAATCTTTATAATTATAATTTTTGTCTTGACGTACCCACTTCATTGTATATTTTCACCTTTTAAATCTAAAACAATATAATCTCAACATCTAAAAACGTTATTAAATTACCCACGCCAAAAGTACCCAAAAATAATACACACATTGTCTTCAACGCAAGCTTGAATGTTTTCATTTACCTAATGACATAGTATCTTCACATACACCTTGCTTATGTACTATTGTTTTAAATACCTCTTTAATTATATTACTGCATATACACAGACAAATTAGTATGATTATTTCATTTAGATTCGTTTAACCTTTTACTGAAAATTATAATTACTATAAAAATCAACGGTTAATCTAAGCAATTGTTAGAGAAAATTTTTCATGCCATTGAATATAAAATTTTTGCAAAATTTTACAATAGATTTTTGTGTAAATAATGTCACGATAAATTTAGCTTCGCATCAATGGTCACCATTTATTAACTTTGCTGCTAATAAAAGCATCGTTTTGTAAAAATAAAAGTAATTTGTTGAATTACAATGTCAATAATTGTTGACGTGATGCATGGCTACTATTTAAACAATTTATAATATTTTTGTATTTGTCTATTACTTATTAAATTATTAATAAATGTTTTTACAAAATTAAAAAAATAAATGGCTATACAAACTGTCTACGAATGGGGTTAACAAGAGGACAAATTGACCAAAAATTTCATTTTTCGAAAAAAGTAATTTTCATAAAAACTTTTGCTTGTAAAAAAATAGGATTCATGAAGAGAAAAAGTTGATTTTGTATACAGGGTTTGCAGAAACTTAATAAACATGGTTTTCCTCCAAAAGTACACTACCCTTATTTTCTATTACTAAAAAAATATCATTTAAAAAATTATTTATAATAGCATTTTAAATGACTTTAATCATGTAATAGGAGTATCAAAAAGGTTTGTGAAACTAATTTTAGGGTTATCAAAAATTAATTATTATAAATATTTATAATAAAATGACCTAAAAAACTTTTATAATTTGCTTTTCAAACATCTACTTTTTTTTTTAAATTCGTACGCAACACAATTTTTCAGCTCTAAACGAACAGGATCAAGGCGTTTACGCCCAATTATGGTGTTCAATAAAATTTTGTAATATTGTTTTTATCGATTAAAAACATTATTCTAAATAAATTCTCCCTATGACATTTTTCTTAAAAATGAAATATAAAGGTACTTTACTCTTTCTTTTGAGTAGTGTACAAGAAAAATATTTTTTAATTTTAGCTTTTGAACCGTTACATGTAGATATTTTAAAACTATCCTAATATATGTACATATTGTTATTCCGGATCAACTAAATAACAAAACACATATGCAATGTGAGGAAAACAGACAGTCTAACGTGAATACCGGCATGTAAACATTTTGTATTGGATGATTCACGTACATCCTTTGTTGTTGCTTTACTGGCGGATATACCTTTAGCTATTGCTTATACAGTATTTGCTTTTAAAAGCAAAAATATAAAAATAACAATAAATAAAAAAATAAGTGGTGTTCCTATACAAAAAAATGTGTAATACACGCTAATAAACAACCGTTAACAAGATCGTTATATCGTCTGGACTTGGCTAATTTAGGCATAAACAGGAAGCGTATTAAAAGGGTAGCAGATAATGAATGGCAATGCGTACTGTTGTTTCTAACGATTAAGAAAATGTAGAAAATAGCTAAAAAGAAATCTATGGAGCGGAAACGCAAAAAAAAGAATCCAAATACCTGCCTAGTTTTCTTTACAAAAAGTAATGATATCCCAATCCCACCAAAAACATAAATAATATGATAAAGGTAAGTCAAAGTATAATACTAAAAATATGTTTGGCTGTGGGCTTTGCCCCAAAAATATATTTAAATAAGTTAAATAACTTATGTATTGAGAACTGACAGATACGTCACTCTTGCTCTGTAATTCTTTTGTTTTTGCTTCAAGTGTTTTTTTATTAGATCATTGAATTCTACAGAAAAAAAACACAAAATCACTATATTCTCTTTTTAAAAAGTACAGAGAAAGCTCAAAAATTAATTTCCTGTTTAGTTTAAAATGAATAATCGTGTACAACCTGTATTAAAAGCAATTTTTTGTATTCCACCATCGGCATCGACTGAAAATATATAGCTTTTTATCGCATGTCAAACAATGTACTATTTTCAAAAGTGTTAACTTTTGAGATACAGAGTGGTAACTATTGTTTATAGTACTCTTAATATTTTATTGAAATTTGATACACAGCTACTATGCTATAAGATCAATAAGATGCATTTCTTGATGTACAAGAGTTTTTTTCTATTAGTGACTTTTTCGGAATCTGAATTAAATGTTTTAAAGAAAAATATAGTAGATACGCCACTGGATTTTCTTAGCATGACAAATATTTTTATGCCGTCTATTTACTTTTGGGCAAATCTAATGAATTTGTTTCGCTCAACACATATATGGTTCCCACGTAAAAAAACAATTCTCTGCATAGTCATATGGCTATATACATGGTTAATAAAAGATAAAAATATACCTTTTTGGTGTTTTAAAGACCTTGTTAAAGTGTTTTAAAGGAACGCGGCTTCAAATCTTTTGTATTAATTTTTAAAATACTACAAAAACACAAGGTACCTAACATTAATACCCTGTATATCACCTTAGAAATGAGAATTTATTTAGTCCATCAAATATTCCACAAAAAAAAAAAATTAAGCCATTGCCACCTAGTCACTTATAGGGCGCGTGATCATCCTCAAATTACTCTATTTTAAAGAAACATTTAGATACAGTGTCAAAACTCTTGTGCATGTGATATATTCATAAAAAAAAGGCGTAAAAGGGTTAGAAGCCCTTTCCTTAGTTTTATGTGAAACTGTCTTTTAAAACTGACTGTTTAAAGTAGGTTAGCACATGACATAGCTTTTTAAAAATAAAAAGCAACATCGCCGAGCATGAACATAGATCTAAATAAATCAAATTAAAATAAATAAATACCTTTAAGTAAATATGTATTACTCCTACTTCTATTCAGCAGACGACATATAATTGACATGACCTTTTTTTTAGGTACTGGCAAAATATATATTTTTTTAAACATTGGAACCCAAATATTTTTAAAAACGAGGGCATATCAAGGTTTTTTTTAATTAAGAATCAAAGATATTTAATATCCTCCAACAAAAATCAGTTAATAAATCTAAATTAGGTTACCTGTCTTTTTAATACTTGTACGACCTTTTTTATGAAGATAACTGTATAAGTTTTTCAAAAAACAAAACAAACTTAAATTAGAAAAAAAGAACTAAGCCCACTTATTAATTTTATATCTTAGTTAAGATTTCTAAGATTTTAAACTGGTTTAAAAAATCAACTGTAAAACTTTTAAGATAATTTTTAAATTAAATGCCAATAATAATTTGTATTATTTTAGTACGTCAAGGTACCCTTCGTGAATATCTTCCCCTAGCTAACACTGAGAAACCACGCCCATTCCACCCTGGATACCCCCTGCAGGGGTTTACCCAGAGCCTCCATTTCCCTTTCCTACTAATCCTGCCACAGGAGGTGTAACAGCTCCTGAGGGATATGCACCGGGAGAAGAAAATCTTTTACCACCTCAAGAAGGACCAAAAGGTGGAGATAATGGGTATGCTCAACCTCAACCAGAACCACAGCCTGGGTTTACTTTACCAACACGTGGTAAGTCTATTGTGCCTTTTCAACAACAATCAGGAATAACCTGCACCTTATACTTTACCAAAAATATTTTTCTGGTTTTCTTAAAGTAGAGTCCAGCATCGTTGCAAATTAAAGTTTAAACTATTATAGGACCATCTGGCGAACCAACTACATCATACCCAATACCATCAGAACGACCAGAAGGTTTTCCTTCTGTAACCACTACAATCCAACCAGGATTTCCTTCCATTCAACCAGGCTACACCACTGCCGGAACCAGGTTTTACCTCCAGCCAACCAACATTGCCCAGTGAACAACCATTTCCAACTCATCCAGCCGGTTTACCAGAGGTAGGACCATCTGTAACAACTACTCTACAGTCGGGATACCCTACTACTGCACACCCTGAGCAACCTGGTCAAAATGGATATACTCAGACAGCTCCGGGGCTATACAAACCAGTACAGAAGGTGGGGAACCTAAGGAACTTTCTTCTGAGGGTACACCGTATACCTCACCAGCAGGTAAATAGTGCGACACGACACACAATACGAGAAATGAAACAAAAGCTTTTTTTAACAACCATATAGTTACTAAGAGAAACTCAAATAGATAGAGACAATGCTACTTAATTTGGCTAATCCGTTGGTTTATTTTAAGAACTAACTTTCTTTAATTTTACTAAAATCCATGTTAGTCCATTGAAATGATACATTTTTATAGCCTTAGCGAACAATGTTTAGAGGATGCAATTTTATTTTTTAGCTATCTAGAGGGGTCAGAGTATATCGTCCGATAAAAAGTAACAAAGTTATAAATAAAAGTAGATATCAATTTCTGAAATTTGTCAACCCGTCACGAGTAAATACCTTTGTTTACAGTGTAGTCGAGCGGGAAACGAAAACTCATTAACAATTTAGTAATTTGTGTTTCGGAAAAACGGATTTTTATTTTTAGCTGCGGTGTTTTTCATAGTAAAATCACGAAATATAGTTAAAATTTGATAAAAATTTAAAAATGTAATAAAAATAGGTATTTCCATAAAAAAAATAAAACTAATGGTCATTGCTTATTTGTGGGCCACCCTGTATACACGATTTTACCATGAAAAACACCGCTGTTAAAAACAAAAATCAACGTATTTTACTGTTTTTCAAAAAACAAAACAGTAAATTTTTAATGAATTTATTCCAACCTTCTAGACCACACTGTAAACAAAGGTGTTTACTCTTGACGGGTTGACAAATTTCAGAAATTGATATCTACTTTTGTTTATAATTTGTTTATTATTTATCGGACGATATAAAGTTATAAAACTAAAATTATTTTTATAAAGACGGTTCTATAAAAATGCTCTTGTGTTATTTTAGCAAAATGAACAGAAAAAAAGTTATACAGGTTAAAAAAATTATTTCACGAGTTACCCTAATTTTCGTTAATAACTTTTTTATGTTTTACTTTAAGAAAAAAAATTAACTAAACCAAAATTAAAGACAAATTAATTTGCAACAAAAAATATTTTATAGTTTTTTTGTATGGCCAATAGTTTTTATATAAATAATAATATCTATTTGCACCTTTTTTTCCAAAATGGCGGTCGCAGGACATGAGTGGCGACCCCACAAACTTGAATATAACTTTACTTGGATCTCCCCATGAAAATTAAAAAATAAAATTGCGTCTTTGAAAAATTGTTACCCCTACTGTAACATTTCAATATTTCAATGGGCTATGTGTAGTTTTAGTAACTTTAAATTTTAACATAAAATTTAATTCTATACAAGTCCATGTCTTATTTTTAAAAATAAAGGTACTTTGACATTTTTCATATTTTTAGTTATAAGTCGCCCTTTATATTATCAATCGGTGTAAAATTTTGTATTTCTTAGTTTTGGACCATGCGACCAGTTTTCCCAAAAGGACGTTTAAAAATTCAAAAATTTTTGGTCCATTTGTCCTCTTGTGACACCTATCCTGGGACACACTGTATATATTATTCGAATTAGTACAATGAATAAGGTTAAAAATTTATCAATTTAATTGCTTTAGGAGTCCAGCCCCCACAAGAAATTGCAACAGGGTACCCCACACCAGGTCAGCCCCAACAGTCTACCACTTTAGAACCGGTGGGTGGTGTATCAACCTTAATACCTGTTGGTCCAGGTAATAAGAACAAATATTATATAATTTAAAATTATTTGTATGTATTTAATAATCAAATCTAGAATTATTATATGAACAACCGCTTTTCTTTTACAGGATCTCCTGAAGCTCCCAGCAGTTCTTTCGATGTTCAAAATGTAAATAATATCACTCCAGCACAACCTAGTGAGCAACCTGAACATGCAGCTTCTGAACCTACAGCATCTGAAGGACCCGGAGAAACTGGAATTGGATCAACCGTGCTACCTGCTTCAACTCTGCTTCCAAGTGGTTTTACTACATCAACTCCTAGTGCACCTAGTGAAAGCGAAAAACCAGAAGGGACACCCGAAGGTGCTGAGAGTGAAGGTTCTGGAACGACGTTAAGTCCTGAGGTGAACACCATACCTGGAACCGGAAAAGCTGAGGTCCCTGGAGTCGACGAAGAGGACTTAAAACATCCACCCCATATTCATGCAATCGATGTGCAGTGTAGCAAAGAAATGATGACTATTAATATTGAGTTTAACAGAGTATTTAATGGAGTTATTTACTCAAAAGGCTTCTACAGTAACCCTGAATGTAGATATGTTCAAGAGAATTCTGGGCAAACAAAATATACATTTACAGTAAATTTAGCCATGTGTGGTACGGAATTCGTAAATGCATTTGACACCCAAAACCAGTCATATTTGGAAAATATTTTGGTACTGCAAAATGAAGTTGGTATCCAAGAAGTTTGGGATACTGTTAGATCAGTTAGATGTCTTTGGGAAGGCAATATTAAAGATACCTTAAGTGTGGCTTTTAGTATTGGTATGTTAAGCCAGGAAATAGTAACTTTTAGTGGAGACACTGCCATGGCTAAATTAGACGTAGTGCTTGGACGTGGACCATTTGGTGAGCCCGCAAATGGTTTGGTAAAAATTGGTGAACAGATGACCTTAGTAGTATCCGTCAGTGGTGACCCAGGCTTTGATCTTCAAGTAAAAGATTGTAAAGCTGTTGATTCCGAGGGTAAAAATTCCATTGCTCTTACAGACGAAGATGGATGTATTTTAAAACCAAAACTTTTTGGCGCTTTCCAAAAAACTAAGGAAACGGGCAGCACAGGGGCTTCGATAATTGCTTATGCTTATTTCAACGCATTTAAATTTCCCGACGAGATGGACCTGATGGTTGAATGTAACATTGAGTTATGCAAAACTGATTGTGATATGTGCTCAAAGGATAACCAACAGCTGGAACCTTCTAGAAGACGTCGACGAGACGTTTCTTACAACAGCTCGTTAGCTGATGGTTTAGTAATGGGAAAACACTTAAGGGTAATTTTACCTCAGGATCTTAATGAAAAAACTGCTTTAGAAGTTGTTACATTAGATCACATATGCATGACTCTTCAAAATTTTGTGTTCCTAACATCAGTTTTAGTTTCTCTTCTAGCAGTAAGCAGCTTTACAAGCTTATGTCTATGGCTTAAGAGAGGAGAAAAAAATACCTAAAGTATTAAATAGTTTTAAGCTTATATTTTTGTATTATTAAATTATTTTTACTAAATGTACGAGATCAAATTAAGGTAACAGTAGGAGTATTAGTTAAATTTTAAATATTTGAAAGGTTTTATTACTTTTTTGCCAATTCCAATCTAGTAAAATATGAGTTAAAGGTCAGAAAATTGAAAGGAAAAACAGTCTTGTAAATGTTTAATTGTAACAAATGGTTAATTTCATTTCCCATTTAACGAAAAGATACAATTATTTAAGGGGTTAATATCTACACTGTATACAGGGAGTTTCTGGGTGTTGGTTCGCCCCTCTAAAATGTTTCCGTTTTAAGATAAAGAAATGCAATTTGGTGTGTTGGTATTTCACCAGATGACTAGTACTTTTAAATTAAATTTAAATTTAAATGCTCCACACGTACATTTCTTAATCCTATCCAATAATATAATATTTGTATATCAAACAAAGCATATTTATATAAAATACCGATATACAACATTTTATTATCTTAAGGAGTTAAAAGGTTTTAAGGGAAAACCACTTCTGAGAAACACCCAGTATATGTATGTATTTAATCTCGTACATTTTTAACAGTATGAAATCCACATTATTTAAAGAAATTTAAGCAGTTTGTACATTAAGGAAGGTGCAAAAATAAAATTTTTTAGATCTTTTGGATATCAATATATTTTTCTTGTAAATTAAATATTGCATAAAAATTAAAACGTCTCTGTAATTATATTCCTTAAAAGATTACGTAAAATAAGTGTAAGTATTGTGGATTTATAATTAATTACAAAAACTAAATAACGCGCCCTGCCAGTTACAGTTCCATGGATTTTGTATTTCTTATTTATAAATAAAATAAAGTATTTTAAGCTAGTGTTAGACTAAATAAGGCGTTAAGAACTAGAGCGTACTATTTCACAAATAAAGAAAATGTGTTTTAACACGTATTTTTAACACAACAGACTTATTAATAAGGGTCCAGAGTTGACTAAGTGAGCTCCTACACTCCTTATACTATTAAGAATACACGATAAAGCCCTTTTTTGATTTGTGGTATGGTCCGGTATGGTTCTCAACGGTTCAAATGTGGGTAGCGCTCGGTATTAATTTCTCCTGTAAAGTTGCGGCTACTCCAATTTTAACCAATTTAGCTCAACGTTTGTTTTTTGGGGCGCTGATCACAAATCTATTTTTTCTTCGGAAACGTTTCGTTTTCGAGATATCCATCATCAAACTTAAAAATCGAACTGATCTTATTTTTACTATATTCCCTGTTCTTTTTGCACAAAGTTTTTGATATAAGAAATTGTTCATTGATGTAACACTAAACTGGTATCAGTGGCGTAGCTACTATATGGGGCTTGGAGTTAAAAAAGGGCCTTTTTTTGTGTTGGTGAGTATGAATAAAGATAGATAAAAGAAAGTGGAAAGTAAAAGAGAGATAAAAAGCAATGAGGACCTTTTTTTTGTTCTTCAAATTTGTTGGGGCCCTACTTTACTTTTTTGCCCCAGGGCCCCTGCTGACTAGCTACGCCACTGAAGTACATTATTTTATAAACAAAAGGTGTTACTTTTACTTTTTTACAACCCTTTTTGCAAATCTTTTACTCTTATAAACCTTACAGGAATCTCGATTTAAAATTAACCTTTAAAATTAATATAAATTTAAAATTAATTAAAACAATATTGTAAAAGGCTTTCTTGATGTTAAATAAAATATTCGGTGCAAATTTAGTGATATTTCAAAAATTTTGTGTAGAAATAGGGTTAAATTAATTTTCAACTTTGATGATGGATATTTCGAGAATAAGATTTTCTCGAAAAAAGACTTTTAGATTAGTGATTAGCTTCTCAAAAAACTTTCGTATACTAAAATTGATCAAAATAGACGTTGCCGAAACTTTCGAGACAATTACCAAATGGTCGCGTCTCTTAATCCTCTGCTATCGGTTCTGTGGCCCCAAATTTTTAACAGTCACATGATACTGATAAGTATTGAACTTGTCAAGTGTCTGTCAAAAACCAAAAGTCTCAAATTGTTTCCAGAAAAATAACGAAACTCGACTTTTTTTATAAATAATTATTACAAGGAGAACATATACATTACCCGTATTTAGTCTAATACTGCTGTATCTGTATAAATATTAAAACTATAGCTTTAAGTGTAAAATTTTGTACAGGTAGTTCAAAAGTTTGTAAATAAAATTTTATAAGATAAATTGTGTTTTTTAAACATATAATTAAACAAAATATCCTAGAATAAAACACAATAACCTAAGCATAAATTTTTATTGTGTGATAAAAACGAAGAAACAAAAAATAAAACCACCACGTTTATATTATTCCGAATCACCTCGTGTAAAAACACGTGCCTTCGTTTTTATACCTTTATTAACAATGTAACGTAACTATGGTTACAATAACGGCAAAATCTTAAATTGTCAATGTCTCGAAGTTTACAGCACAAAGGTCGAATCTGTACTAACTGATCGGAGGTTTCCCGTCGCCCTTTTATAGTATGGTGGAAGAGTAAAGAATGATCTAGAATATTCGAGAAATATCGTGAAAATTCAATAGTACATGATGGCATAAAAGTTATTAATGGATAATTCGGGCGTTTTCGGAAACCTTCGAAAGTGATGAAAGAACTTGGAAAAATTAAGGTAAATTATTTAAATAAATTAACAAACTAAATTAAATGATCCTAACTCTCTAAAATTCTATAACCTAAACACATTTTTGAAAGTCTGTAACAATATGCAAAATGTTAATAACAGTTTAACAATAAACAGTTAACCAAATATTTATAAAATCAGCAATAGGTTTTTAAATAAAAAGTATACTATACCTTTTAATTGATCAATTTTTTTAATACGCCCCTGAACTTTAGGATCGAAACTACGTCAAAGGTGGCTGCATATCGATAACATAGTCCATCCCTAGTTATTCCCTAACCCAACATTTTTTCGTTCTTTATAAGCTTAAAATTAAATTTAAATATACTGTTAAATACATTATTTTTTGTAAAATAAACTTAAGTTAGGTGTATACATTTTTAAATATGTTAAAAAGCATTGCCAAAAGAATTCCTGCACCACTTTTTATAGGATCTGCTGTAGCTGGAATATATGGATTTGCCTGTCTTTGCAAGTATGTATCTTAAATTAATTATTACGGACAGTAACTAATTAACATTATATTGAATTTAAGAGAATCAATGGGTGGTAAAAAATATGAGTTCAGCAAAGATGCAGAAGGCAAAGTAATAATTGTTACAGGAGCCAATACTGGTATCGGAAAAGAAACTGCTTGGGAATTGGCTAGAAGAGGTGCTAAAGTTTATATGGCTTGTAGAGATTTGAAACTTTGTGAAGCGGTATGGATATTTTATTTTAAGTTACTGTAGCCAGGTGGTTTACTTAGATGGTACATACAGAGTAGCACAAAAAGTTGGGAAGTATAAGAGACATTCAAAGTAGTGTGGCCAGTCCTTGAGCTAGTGTACACATAAAAAGTAATATCAGATATAAATAGTTCAAAAAACAAACCTGGGTCGATGGCCTATTGGTGACAGATATGTACATTTATTGTATTGTATTGTGTTGCTAATAAACTACATTAAATAAATAATAATAGTTTAAAAAATCCCTAGGACTGGGTTTTTCTTATAACAATGGGTATAACTTATTTTCGCCAAATATCGAGTTACGCCCCTTCGTTATAACAGCGACGTTATAATGGGGTTTTTAGATATACAGACAGGTCGTCTGTAGTAGACCTATTTAAATTGACTTACATACATCCGGTTGACTCGAGGGGTGTAAACAGCCTGACTCGAGGTGGTGTTAACAAAACTCGCAAAAACGATGCGATAAAATTGTGGAATGTTTTTATTACAAATAGAGATCTCGTTCAGTTAGTTATGCGGATGTAAATATCAATCGAAACGGACACTAGTAACTTCATAAGTTCCTTGTCTATGTTTCTAGTAGCATGGACCTGTCTGTATATCTAAAAATCTTAATATATATAAATCTCGTGTCACAATGTTTGTCCTCAATGGACTCCTAAACCACTTAACCGATTATAATAAAATTCTCACACCATGTGCAGTTCGATCCAACTTGAGAGATAGGATAGTTTAAATCTCAAATTATAGTCGCAATTTTAATTTATTGCTAATTATTTGTCTGTTCGACTGGGTTGAGTAAGTAATCAATAGATGGCGCTGCTATGGTAAATCTACGAACGTGTCATATAAGCTACATTTTAACAGCATAATAACCACGTGTTGTTGACGCTATAAAATTAATTAAATTTTTCATATCAACTCCTGAGCGAAGCCGGGAATCATAGCTAGTTGTAATATATATTTATAAAATTGTATGTTCTAGGCTCGGGAGGAAATTGTTTTGGATACTAGAAATAAGTATGTTTATTGCAGACCATGTGACTTGGCATCTTTACAGTCAATAAGAGACTTTGTCAAAATATTTAAGAATGAGGAAAAAAGACTGGATGTCTTAATAAATAATGCAGGAGTGATGATGACACCCAAAGGTACAAAAACAAAAGATGGATTTGAAATGCAACTGGGTGTAAACCATTTAGGGCATTTTTTGTTGACAAATTTACTGCTAGATTATTTAAAGGTAAAAGTCTATGTATGATACTAAAATTGTTCTTTGCCATAAAGAATAATTAAAACTGTACAATTAATTAAATTATTGTGTAAAAATTTGAGATTGACAGAGTCAGAGCAAAATTAACAAAGATATGGTTTAAGTAACCACACCTAATCCATGACTCTTATGTACATTTCATTCTAAATGTTAGGTTGGGTGTAAATTGTAATTTGGTTTTATGAAATAGTTTGGGGGTCTATATTGGTTTTAGTGTTCTATATTCCAATTTAAATTTAAATTTAAATGTTAGTGCTTAGGACTTTAAAGTGTTTTGCACACCTCACGTTTTTAAAGGTTTCCATCATAACTACCAAAGTACAACAACGATCCTTTGATTGTTTTTTACCATTTCTTTACACATAATTTTTAAAGTAATGCTGATGGGGATTTTTTAAATTTATCATTATTTCTAATTTTTATAAGAACAAATGGTCCGACTTTTTCTAGAAAATCGCGTTTTTCCGACTTTTTCTCTAGCCTTACCTGGAGAAAACGACTATCTAACAAACAAACCAATTT
Source organism: Listronotus bonariensis (assembly GCA_014170235.1). Taxonomy (NCBI): domain Eukaryota; kingdom Metazoa; phylum Arthropoda; class Insecta; order Coleoptera; family Curculionidae; genus Listronotus; species Listronotus bonariensis. The sequence goes on along the minus strand of JACEGR010003791.1, from coordinate 77,916 downwards.
TTTTTTTTTTTAATTTCACTTAATCGAGCACCAAGGTATGATTCGCAAACCCTCCGCTTTCTTTACATCACTCTCAAATTGTCAGATTAGTGAAATATACACTGCTTAGCATGTAATTAACTTACCCTATCTTAATCTGACGCGCTCAAAAGTTTCTGATAGATATATTTTTGTTTCTTACGATCGGCTCTGTATACGCGGCTCATATTTGGTTGGACGTTAACCGGGTACAAGATATATTAATTTGACGCGCTGTAGTAAATCCCGAAATCCTCTCTGGACTCCCTACTAAAGTATTCAAATATGTTTACTCGTAGGTGTAGGTAGTTACTTATATTTTGTATCATTTTACAGCGTGTTCAGATATAGAAACATTCTGTTTGCTCCGGGAGCAATCTAGGAGCAATCGAATGCTCCCGGCGGAAACCCATCACCAATAAAATCTATAAAGAAATATAAAAATGGATACGGGATATAAATGTGTCCTTTTTTATTTGGTTTTATTTTCTTTCTTGTTTTATATTTTTTATTTGTAGCCTTATACCAGTAACGTACTGTTTGTTTATCACATAAATTATGTTTCTTTTCCATAGAGCTCAGCACCTAGTAGAATAATTAATGTTTCCAGTGTTGGTCACAAAAGGGGAAAAATCAATCAAGACGATTTAAATAGTGAAAAAAATATGATCCAAGTGAAGCTTACTACCAAAGTAAATTAGCTAACATATTGTTTAATAATGAATTGGCAGAACAGTTACAAGGTTTGTATTTAAAAAATCTAAAATAAAGTGTTAGGCACTCCGCACATGGGTCGGTTAAACAGCGACGAGACTGATTCGACAAGCTTTCAACAGTATGTAAGCGTATATTCTAGTTTGAAGTGGCGACAACCGTACAAAGACGAGCATACGTTTAATGGACAATTTTTTACTATATTCTCAGCCAATGAAATTATATAACAATTAGAGACCGCCGACGTTCCCCAAACCCGACCGCACCGGGGCAAAACCTACTTCTTTGGATTATCCCACCGGGTCAAAGAGTACCATAATAGAGCCTCTAAGACAAGTACGGAAAAGCCTGAATCCTACCGAACATTATTTTACAGACAAAAAATAGAATAGTTTTTTACTTGACAGGTTAACCTCTTTTGCTATTTCATTCCAAGCTCTTTCAGTGTAATCTTTTCGCATATATTCTTTTTAAATTATAATTATAAAGTACAGGACATTTTAAAACTTTCTCCACAAATCTAATAATAAATAAATTCATATTTGGCAATCAGACACAATCACAACATGAATCACACACTGTAAACAAACTACAACACTGTTCTGTATTGCATTTGTTTACTAAAGAAATGCTGAAATATGCATACATGCTGTGGAAGGCGGTAAAAATCGTGGTGGCGTCGCTGTTTTACCGACCCATCTGCGGAGTGCCTAAATCTTACAGTAAGTGTATACAGGGTGCATTATGTGCAGGTCCGATGTTTCAGAGAGTGATCCGTATTTTTGTTGCAAAAAGCCTCAGGTCTAAGATGCTCACCGTTATGTGGTGCTGAATACTCTAGCAATGCCGGCTTCAACGAAAATTAGGACTAAGACGCAGAAATTTGGCCGCTGCCTATTTCGTAGTGCGTCATTGTGCCATCAGTCAAAGGCTCATGATCTTTTGTACAACTCTGTATTTACATTTTTGTTAAAGAAATGGATTTTTCTTACGTAAAAGGTACTCTTATTAGATGAATGTTAGCGAAGAAATACTTTAGTTTAAATAATCGATGCATACGCTTAGTAATAAATATGCTAAGTAAAGACCGCCGAAAATGACGGTTTTATCAAGTAGCTAGTCATTACATAGCATATTTATTACTAAGCGTATGCATCGATTATTTTAAACTAAAATATTTCGAAAACGGTTGCTCCTAGCGTCATCTAATAAGAGTACCTTTTTACGTAAAAATGACTAAGGAATCCATTTCTTTAACAAAAATGTAAATACAGGGTTGTACAAAAAGTCATGAGCCTTGAAAGTGAGAATATACATGTGGCTAGCGCCCTCTACAAGTAAGAGCTAAATTAAGAACAAATTCAAATTTCTCATGTCAAAAACCCCCAGGTACCAATTTTCGTTCGGAAATCGGCATTATTTAGAAATTATGCAGAAAAAAACATAAATAAAAATAAAACTTTGACACCCTGTATCTTGAAAGCGAAGCATCTTAGACCACACGTTCATAGGAACTTTTTACCTTAAAAATACTTGAAAAGTCACTCTCTGGAAATATCGGACACTTATTAAATAACACCCTGAATATTGTGGGGTCCAGTTTCCAAAGTGTATATTTACTACGTTTATATCGAATAGTTGAAGCTGGCTTGAAAACAAAGCGGCTTTGAAGCGATTTCCAAGTCTACTTGTTTATTTCAGTGGCTTGAAAGTCGATTGAAAAATCGAGGTCCAAGCACATTTCAGGCCATCGTCGTACGCGTGCGGCAGTTTTGCATCGAACTTCACAGTAGACATCAAATGAAAAACAAACCTCACTTTTTAATTTGTCCCGTTTTGTGTACTGTTGTTGGTGTGAACGTGTTCTAAAAGTTTTTTCACCTGTTTTTCCACTCATATTTTGTATAAAAATGTCAAAATCATATATGAAATTGACAGTGATCATGTTCGAGGAAGCATTCATCTGAAGTTAGGCAGTTATTAAGCCCGCTTGAATCGTTTATATCGTGTTTCTAATCGGCTTCAGTGAAGTCAACCCTACTTACTTTCAGGCTTGACTTGAACGATTCAAGTCACTTTCAAGCGCGTTTATATCTCTTTTTTCAAGCCACTTTTAATAGCCTATAATATAACTCAAGCTAGCTTTAACTATTCTATATAAACATAGTTATTTATACTTTTTAATACAACAGTAAGATAAATGTCCCAATGGTTGTATAATATAAATAAATCACTTTTTAGGCCATGACATTAAATGTCTAGGTTCTTTTCTTTATGGTTTGTAGATATAACATAAAAATCTAATTTTGGAAATTGTATGTACACTTTGAAACTAGATCACACAATTGTGACAAGCAAAAGCAAAGGGTGGTCCAAGTTATAAGTGACACAGAATTGTAATAACATAAACGTTTCAGAGAATTATCCTAATATTTTAGTATGATAGGAAGGATCTAGACAATTATGTGTAAAACAAAATATCGGCCAAAAATGCAAAGTTTATCGTCTTTAAATTACGGTGCAAAAAAAACTTTCGGCATGCTCGCTTTAACTATTCTATATAAACGTAGCTATTTATACTTTTTAATACAACAGTAAGATAAATGTCCCAATGGTTGTATAATATAAATAAATCACTTTTAGGCCATGACATTAAATGTCTAGGTTCTTTCTTTTTATGGTTTGTAGATATAATATAAATATCTAATTTTGGAAATTGTATGTACACCCTTTGAAACTAGCCCACACAATTGTGACAAGCAAAAGCAAAGAGCGTACTAATTCTTGTTATAACACTTAATACCCATGTATACCGGAGAAGCTTGTGAAACGCTTAATCGAGAAAATGGCTGATGTATCTGTAAAGAACTCCGAGTATCATAACAGTGAATATCACTATTACGGGTAAATTGATTTTTATTCTTTCTAATGTGTGTAATCAGCAGAAAAATATACAAGCATGGAAGTGTTAGAAATTGGTACTTTATAAATAATGGCTTGCACGATGAGCGTGGATGTGCGTTGTCTATACACCTGATTATGCATTTCTGGGTTCTGAAAACTTTAATCATATGGGCGGAAGAGCCCCAGAACAATAGGCCGTATTGAAGATGGGATTGCACGCAGCCAAAATACAACAATCTTAGCACGCCAGTCGACACAGTTTTCCTTAAGTTCCTTATAACATAACACACACTACTAATCTTATTACATAAAGAGAGACAATGAGATTCCCATGTTAGCTTTCCATCTACATTCAGGCCCAAAAGCCTAAAAGAGTTTGTGCTCTGTACTGATTTACCATCAACCCTTATGAGTAAATCATATTCCTGAGTAACGTTTTTGGCATGAACTGCATAAAAAATGTTTTGTTAGGGTTTAAAATAAGACCGTTGTGGATACAATAATTTTGAAACTCGGTAGATGCCAAATTAGATTTATGAGCAAGAAGGGCCGGGTCTTTATGTTTACATACAACATAAACGTTTTCAGAGAATTATCCTAATATTTTTAGTATGATAAAAGGATCTATGACAATTATGTGTAAAACAAAATATAGGCCAAATGCAAAGTTTATCGTCTTTAAATTACGGTACAAAAAAAAAACTTTCGGCATGCTCAGTTATCAGTTTGTTTCTTTTGTTACAGTAAATATTTCCTTCATTAGAAAAATTTTACTTACTAAAAACTTGCAGCTGGAGCAGATAAAAAAATGTCTGCCTGATTTTTAGTAAGGGAATATCTTTTTAATTAAAATTCCACCATTCACTGATCTCGATGTGTATAAACTGCGCGAACCAAAGGTAACATTTCATGGGCGAAAAAACCGGTTCGTGCGCAAGCCAGTTGAGGGTAAACGCACCCGGCCCCAAACAAACTATCCGCATTATAAGAAAGAATTTGTTGACGGCGTCCTGGTTTTCTGTTTGAAGTACGGTCGATAATGAGCGTTACGGTCGGACCGCGGACGAAGGGTACGGGGTGCCGGTGTTTGTATTTTGCCACGGCTTTTATGTGCGCATGTTCGTCCACCCACTGCGCGAGGTCGTAAAAATCCGAAAAATGCTTCTTGCCACTGCGGATCAAAATGTAGGTTATCTATGATGGAGATTCGTTTTTATGAATTACAGATGTTGCAAACGCTAAGTTCTTTATTACCGACATTTGTTCACGTTGCCTCTGCGGCGATATCAGTATTTGACTAAAATGCATTACAGCGTTGCCGCTGTTGACAATTTTTACTTGTGTTTATCAATTTAATTAAATGGCTAAAGCTTTTTTAAATGTGCCGATATCGATATTATATCGTTATCGGCAACTAAAATATCGGTATCGGCAAAAACAAATTCGTATCGGCCGGTCCACACTTAAAACTGTACATTATTTCATAATATGTTGGGTCTATGTTACTACAGTTGGTAAAAAACTACATTTTTTTAAATGTTTGTGAATGACAGGCATTAGATAAAAACAATACTTTGGATGTGTCAAAAATTCCCACTTGATTTATTAAAAGATTTTAGACTGACATAATGGTATATTGTCAACAGCTAAACTTTTTCTTACAGCAAATAAGTCCTTGAATTTATTACAAATATATAAAAGATTTATTGGCAATTTTAATTTTAGGTACAGGAGTAACGGTAAATGCGGTTCATCCGGGAATTGTGGATACCGACATTACTCGCCATATGGGTTTTTATAGTAGTTGGTTTGCTTCCATTTTTGTTAAACCTATTGCATGGCCATTTATTAAAAGTCCTAAACAAGGTTGTCGAACTTTAGTTTATTTAGCCGTAGACCCTGAAGTAGAAAAAGTCACAGGAAAGTATTTCTGGTAAGTAAACGATGCCTGATGCATAATTTACCGTCACAAATAAATGAGTTAATAAGTAAAATAAAAATATACAGGGTGTCCGGTAATTATTGATACACACAAAAGCTCAGATTTCTTATGTAGTACAGGAAATGAAGCTCAAAAAAGATGAAACATGGCAATTGTTTGGTCCTGCATGGATCGACTTGAAATTTTAACAGAAGGTAGGGAATAGCCTAAGGATCAAAACCTATGTCGAACCAAAGGGCGTCAAAACCCTGGGGGTGGTTGTCATCTCCCCTAGGGGATGAAAAAAATTTGTTGCTTTTTAACCACAGAAATCGATTAAAAAATTATTCTAAGCAAAAATGTTTTTACATATTTTTGTAAAACTAATACTCTTAAGTTATTCGCGATTGAAAGTAACAATTTTTCGATGGAAAAATCGACGTTTTCAATGGGTTTTTGCAATTACCTCGAAAATAACGAGTTTTATTAAAAAAATGGTGAAAAGCAAAATTTTTGGTTCTGAAAAAAACAAAATTATTTTATTGTCATTTTTCTACGACCAATACGAACCGAAATACGACTTGTTAATGGTTAGCTTTTTTCGTCAAATGCAAAATTTGATAGATTTAAAGTCAAATAACGGGATAAAGCTGCAAATTTTTAAGAAGAATACATAAAATCTTTTTTAAAGTACATAATCAGACCTTTGTTTTTTTAAAGAAAAAAGTCTTTAGTCTAACAATTAAGTGAGTTATGAGCAAAATAAGGTCAGAACCTATATTTTTTCTACGAAAAAAATAATAAAAACAACCTTCTGACTGCCCCCTAATTAAAGGTGACCTTTACTCTTTTATTAATTTCTTTGTACATGTATTGCCAATACGTCCAAGAAGTTAAACCAATTTAAAATGCCTAATTAAAAAAGAAAAAAATGTAGAATATTATTATTAAGTGGGCTATTTGAATTTAAAAAAAAGATTGTTTTTTTTTAACGTAATTCCTTTATTTTTAACGATAAAAATTTGTTCTAAAACCATTTTGTAGAATTTTTTAAGGGCTATAGGACTTTGTAAATAAAATCCTTTATGATGTTTAGTTTTAAGGTGGGGTGAGTTTAAAGAGCTCCAAAAAAGATGGTGCTCGTTCGTAAATAGAGGTTTTAAAGGGCTATATCTCGGCAAATATTTACTGAACAGGAAATCTGCGCAAACAAAAAGTTTAGTCATTAAAAAGCGCTACAGTTTAGTACTTTATCGTTTTTTTCTTATCTCCAGTATTTTCGGAGTTATTTAGGAAAAGTTGGTAAAAAACACGAAATTGTGAATTTTTTCTCTTCACTGTAAGATTACATTCTCCTAAATTTAGACATTTCAAATTGGTAAAACTTCTTAGACGTCTTTTAAAATATATGTATAAAGATAATTGCAAAGGGGTAAACGTTAATTTTATTTGGGGGGGTAATTAGGGGGTTCTTTTTATTGATTTTTTCGTAGAAGGTACTGACCTTATTTTGATCATAAGTCACTTAATTTCAGGATAAGGACTTCTTTTTTGTTTAAAAAAAGGCCTAAATATGTATTTTTAAAAGATTTTTTATGTTTCCCTTGAAATTTGCAGCATTTTCCCGTTATTTGAATACAAATCTTTTAAATTTTTATTTGACGTAAAAAGTTTAGGTACGATTTATAAGCTGTATCTCGGTTCCTATTGGTCGTAGAAAAATGATAATAAATCAATTTTGTTTGTTTTTTAAAAACCTACAGTTTTGCTTTTTACAGTTTTTTGAATAAATGCGTCATTTTCAAGTTAATCGCGAAAAAGTCATTAAAAACGTCGATTTTTCTTTCAAAAAATTGTTACTTTCAATCGCGAATATCTTAAAAAGTATTAATGTTACAAAAAAAAAGAAAACAGATTTTCTGCCTAGAATATCATTTTTAATCGATTTTTGTGGTTCAAATTTAATAAAAGAATTTCACCCCTAGGGGGTTGCACCAAACCTACTTAGGTATATCCAAAACTTAATAATAAAGAAAAATACCGGTGTCAGGAAAAATATTTTTATTTATAAATCTAATAAGTTTTGATACGTTTTTAAATATTTTATAAAAACTTGGTTATGAGGGTTTTTGACATAAACTTTCCAGATCCTATAGTAACTTTTTTTTGCAAACTATAGGGCGTAACGTTCACTACTTTAAATTTCTCTACAACGTCGAAATCTTTTTGTACTACCCTGTATGTACCATCTAAGTATACCAGCAAACCTTCTTATACTTTTTACACAACAAAGGTAAACATAGTCAGAATTGTTCTGAGCAACCCTTTTTAAGATAGTTGCGTTTAAATTGTTTAGTGCAACCTGAAAATACCATTAATTACAGTATGTTACCTATAACTACAAATGCCACATTATATACGATTGGTATGTCTTAAACACGGTTGCTTAGAGCCGATTATTACAAGGTACAACTTTTTTTTTTCCGTAGAAAACGTAGAAAATTTACTGATTTATTTGGATGGTACACACAAGTAGTACAAAAAATTACGAAGTTTTAAAGAAATTTAAATTAGTGTAGGTAGTGCATTCTAGTTTACACATAAAAATTAATATAATATCTAAATAGTTTATGTCAAAAACCCTGATAGTTAGGGATCCCCGGACCAACTGTACAAACACAGAATATCTTATGATAAGAGAAGTTCGTCTGCAACTTGTGGGTGTCAAGTCTTTAAAAAGACGAAGGGAAATTTCAATGGCAATATACCTTTACAAAATTTTAAACGGTCTTGTCGACAGTGCCGATTTATTAGCTAACATTAATTTTCACATTCCCGGAAGACCAACAAGATCCAGACGACTTTTTCATGAAAACCACCACCGAACTAATTATGGTAGAACGTGTTTTAGTGATCGCTTAGTTAAGAATTTTAATGTCAATTTTAGCGGGGTTGATCTTTTTGTATTTGGTCTTGGTAGTTTTAAGAGACATGTAAATATTTTACACTAACTCGTACTGCTGTGTGGATATTTTTTTCTGTTTGTTACGTTATGTGACCCTTATATATGTATATTATTATTTAGGCTCTGTAGTTTGTACTATTTAACACTAATTGGAGTTTTTACTCTGTAATGTGTAATTATGATAAATAAATAGTTAAATAGTTAAAGAGTCCTCCACCACCAACATGTATGATTAACGATGTCATAAAAAGTTACCACTAACCAGCTGATTTTTTTCTGTTGATTAATTAATATTTAAATAATTTAACACCTACAGTCTCCTACAAATTGCGTGGTACTACCTGGCCCTACACTCTAAAGATGTAGTACTTATACTTGATAAAAAATAATTACTAACAAACTGAATCTTCGTGATAAGCTTCATTTCAATGAGACTCCCAACTTTTTCCTTACAATAATTTTTGTTGTTGGCAGCTTACAGGGGTAGCAGGGATGAAACATGTTGATTTGACGAATATAAAAAATTTATTACTAACCATCTATTTTTTTCTATTGGTTAGTTAATATTTATTTCATTTAACACCTACATTGTCCTACAAGTTGCGTGGTACGTTATCCCAGTCCTCCAATTTCATAATTATATTTAATTAAAAGGTAACTTTTACACTTTTTTACCAGAATTTTAAGAATACCTAACAAAAAAAAGTAACAAAATATTTTACAAATCTTGACGTAGATTATATCGATTAATATAACCAGGTAAATTACGTGAAAAATATGAATAAAAAAATTTAGTTATAAAATAAAAATGTTTGGTGATTAATGAGAAACTTCAGATGTATGATGCTTATTTTATTTTAAAAATCTTCTTTATTTGACACTTTGCTATAATATTAAAAGTACAGGGAGTTATCACTTGTTCATTTCTACATTTTTGTAGTTCTTCAAGTCCTTATACAAAATAAAATATATTTTTCAACGTAAGGTTGATTGATTGTTGTATGTATATTAGAAAATAGAGTTATTTAAATTTTAAGACATATGTTTTTACTTTATGCTGTGTTCAAGAAAAACGAACATTACAAATCTTGTCGAACTAGCAATACATACCTGTTTCTCTCTTTGAATGAAACCTTTAATTTTGTTAAAAAAATATATTTTCGGTTTATTTAGATTATTATCTTTAGAATTAACAGCGAATTACGCTGTTAGTAATAATTTTTTATACTCGTTAAATCAACATGTTTCAAACTTGCTACCCTTAAGCTACCACCAACGAAAATTGTTGTAAGGAAAAAAGTTGGGCGTCTCGTTAAAATGAAGCTACTCGCGAAAAATTAGCTTGTTAGTAATGACTTGGAAAATTGGTCCAGGGTCCCTAACTATGAGTTTTTATCACAGTATTCAAAACGTATCAAAAATTAGTAAAATAAATTAAAAATTTATATTTTTAACTTTGACACCCTGTATTTACCTTATAATCAAATTTTGAATATAGTGTTTGGTTAAATCTTAATATTTTGGCATAAAAAATCTGTGATTTTTCTGTGTACTATTAATTAGAGGACACTCTGTATATAGAGTGAACAAACGTAAGTCTTGCTAACATATTTTTATTATTGTAGTATTTTTCGCTGATTAACGTGATGCCGACAAAAACAATTAAACATCGAGTTTTCGTTCTATTGCAAAACCTGTACTTTTTAAATGGAACACCCTGTATACAGCCTGTCGTTAAAAGTTCTTACCAAATGGAAAACTTTTTAATTATTAACTTGACAAAAAAGGTGCATCTATATAAAAAGTCCTGCTTGATGAGAAAATACATTTCCACAAAAAACTGTTTGTATGTTGATGTACAGGGTGGCCTAAAAACACTTGTTTCCAATTTTTAACTACAGTATTAAACTTTAAAAAGATGATTTCTTATGTCATTTTATGAAGAAAAGTTCCTATAAATACGGGGTGTCCGAAAGGTGAGGTCAAAAGTGATAGGGGCGATAAAGTGAGCCAAAATAATGTTTGTACTTCATAAAAAAAGTTCTATCGCGCTTCGTTATTGATCCTGAAAGTTGATATATAAAAAAACTTATTTCAATTATAACTTTTGAGCTATTGCCACAGTACTAATGATATTTGGGCTACTAAATAACCTTGTAGTAATGCTTCTTTCCATAAGAAAACAGCTGTTCAGTAAGTCGGTTTTATACTGGGTGCGACGATTTTGTTATAATTTATTGGATGCATTTTTAACACTGTTGACAAAATCGACATTTTGCTTAAAACCGTTAATTTTCTGTATCATTTTTGTACAAAAAGCTATACTTTATTTGAATCAATATCATGGACCGTTTTTCATAAAATCGCATTTTAACTCCAGACATACCAACATTTTGTATGTAAAAAAATCTATTTTTATGATAAAATTATTAAAATGTGGTAAAATTATTAACCTGGGGTGTTTGTAAGCACCTTAAACTTTATTTTGCAGTTAAAAACTGTTTTTTAAGAATTTTACCATATTTTAAAAATTTTCTCTGGAAAAAATGGATTTTTTATTACGCGACTGTTTCCCAGATAGAAGATGCTAACATTAAACATGTTTTTTTTTAAATATCTTAAATAACCCCAATCTTATTTTAATATAATTTGGCACTATTTGTAGATTTAAAAGCTTATTTAGATTATTTAAAGACTTAAGAAAAGTTAATTAAGGTTGCCAAATCCAGTGTCTTAAGCGGTACCTCAACGAATATTTCTGACAAATTAAATTATTGGTAAGAGTATGTGGTTAATTATATGTAATTATTACTTCCAGTATCCAGTCCAGAGATATGCCGTTAAGTACATTTTATTATTCACAAAAAGTTATCAGGTCTCCCGTGGCGCAGTGGACAGAGCTTTGATCTTCGAAGCCAGAGGTCGCCGGTCTCGATTCCCAGCGGGGAAGACATATTTAGGTAGTAGTTATTTAAAAATAACGACCGTGTTGGCACTACCGCGTTGTCTAAAAGGTACTGTAAAATGCATAACTGCATGTTTCAGTGCTTGGACAACGTTGGCGGAACAGGGGAACGATGGGTTAAACATCTAATAACCCGACACCCACGGTACTCTAGTATTTGGGCATATGCCTTCGTGGAATGTCAAAAAGATAAAAAAACTTACGCTGGTATGTCTGGACTTAAAATGCGATTTTATAAAAAACGGTCCAAGATATCGATTTAAATAAGGTATAACTTTTTGTAAAAAAAAGAAAAAGAAATCAGGTGGTAAAAGCAAAATGTCGAATTTGTAACCAGTGTTAAAAAGCATATATTAAGTGAAAAAAAGTCGCACCTTGTATAATTCCGACTTACTGAATAGCCGTTTACCTATCAAAAGAAGCATTACTATGAAAGTGTTTAGTAACTCAAATATCATTGGTACTGTGGCAACAGTTCAAAAGTTATAATTAAAATATTTTTTTTATACCAAATTTGAAGGTTATCTTTCCAATGAAGCGCGATAGAACTTTTTTATAAGAAGTACAACATTATCTTGGCTCACTATCACCTGTATCATTTTTGACCTCACCTTTCCGGACGCCCTGTATATGTTCGGAGTGGTTTCGTTTCTGAGATACAGGGGTAAATTTTTTTTTAACGTCGGTATTTTAGAAATATTTTAAATACGAAGCCAGATTCGAGAAAAATGTATGACACTAAAAAGTTGTATTTTTGTTGCTTCATGGCCATATTTACAAAACTACATAGAGATAGACATATTAAATGTGGTATTTTTGTAAGCTCTATTAAAGGTGATGCATTAAACACCAGTTTACTATCAAATTCCTAAGGATGGCCATATTTCGGAAACTAGTAAAAATTGGATATATCACATGTTGACTTTTTTCAAACTCTTTGATAGATCTTTTAAATGGTGATATAATATACAGGGTGTTCCATTTAAAGAAAGGACGTTTTGGCACTAAATCAAAAACCCGATGTTCAATGGTTTTTCTGTTGGCAGCACGTTATTCAGCGAACAAATACTACAACTTTACTAATTTCACCGACTTCGTATCTCCAATAATAAAGAAGTTAGCAATAGTGCCGACGTATTTTGTGTCCTAATAAGAATTTTTTCAGTGACTATAAGGAAGCCGAAATTAGTGATCAAGCAAAAGATGTTTCTTTAAGGAAGTGGCTGTGGAAAGTAAGCGAAAGATGGACCAGAATAGCAACGTAGCTATAATTTTATTATAAACTAGGTAATAAAATAATTTAAATTACATTGTTTGTATTTTTGTGTTCAAGACTAAAAGTATTCTTCACTATCTCCAGATTCTTCTTTAGTTGCGGATAAATTTTCAGTATTATTTAATGCGTCTATTATTTTCCTTCCATTTATGTTCACAATGACACAAGATTTGTCATACAATGCTTGGGCGAGACTTGCATCCTTGACTTGTTCGGCTGGTTCTTTTATTTCACAATCGCTAAAATTAAGTATCATTTATTTAAATTATGGCAAGTATGATCATTATAATATACTGGGCACCTAGCAGGTGGCTCATCCCTATATCTTTTATTTTTTAAGATATTTAAATATATTAAAATTGTTATTGAAGATATGCCCTATATTCGTTAGGCGGATTCATTTATTCAATGGTCTTTTTTGTTGGGTACGCGCCAAAATCTATCTAGAAAGAATGGGACCGCTTCGGTCCTGGTCCCGGGGTATACGAGCTGACCCTGTTTAGCCCTATTGACCCTTTTGAAGAACCCCCAAAAACCCAAAAAATTCTTATTAAAAACGACATTTTGGTGGCAAGTCTTCCACCGTTGTCAAGTTAAAATTAAGAGTAAAAAAAACTAACTAATATTTAAATTAATAATTATTCAAATTTTCAGCTTTTTAGTTTTGCAAACTCTAAAAATAGTTTGCCGTTTGTGTCATGAGTGACATAAGTAACTGGTGTATTTATTATTTGTAAGACAAAAAGGCGATGAGTTAGTTGATTTTTAGTTTTCCTGAAGATACTTCAGTATTAAGCATAGGTTAGCCGGTGTTATTTAAATTTACCTAAATTGATGCTACACAAGTATTTTTATTTAATGATATATACATAATTTCTTTGATTTTGCGTTTTTAGACCAAGTATTCTTTACTTCGAGTATTTTAGCACACACACACAACTTAATATTTTAAATTTTATCTATAGTGCCCAAAATGCGATAAAATGAAAATATTCGATTAGGTAGAAAAGAGAAGAACGCCCCCTTCTTTATTTTTTTGCATCTATAGAGTTATCTAAAGTTTGCATCATCATATTTATTTATGGTCTTAAGTTAATTTTTTAAAAAAATAGTTCAAAGGAAGCTTACTATGATAGCTAAAAACAGTATTTTTATGAAGAATTTAATACTGCACATTTATTATTTTAATTGAAAGTATTTTACAACAATCCGTAATTACCAATACCTTTTTAGTGTGTAATTTTTGATAGTGAATCAAACTAAGAAGCAAAAGCAACATCTAACGTAATACCCAACAATCACTCATTGGTTATTCCCACGGACGTATACAGGGTGTCCCAACTCTATTTATATTTGAAATAACTATGCCCCTGTATAAGGTACGAAAATAAACTTAAAATAAAAAAATAATATTCTACATTATTTGTGGACAGTACCAGTTAATATACAAGGTGTCTTAAAAACAGCATTTTTATTGTCAAGAAGGTTTTTTTAAAATGGAACACCCTGTATATTTTACCAAATTTTAACTTTGTATTAAGTTCTACACCAAAAATGTATAACACACTATAGGTCAATTATTGCTGGTTTTTGAGATATAAGCAGTATGCTGATATACTCATTATTGAATAAAAGTAAAAAGAAAACAATATTTTATATAGGTAAATATCCATAATAAGCTTTATTGTCATAAAAATATCTATAGGTTATTTGGGTCTAATTATTTTTAAATAATTCTTTTACTGACAGAGTGACATATAATATAATAACATGTAATTAATTACCTTCCAATGTAAGAACTAATAATAGGTAAGTCTAATAAGTTTATTTTAGGTTCATATTTATTATCCAAGTCACGAAAGAAGACGATTACGTCACCATTTTAATGTATAGTAAAGACAAACGACAACAATTTGTAAATAAAATAAAATGTGTTAGATAAAGACATTTCCAGTTTTCTTGTCGAAACAATCAGTATTGCTATTTGTATGTATCCAATAAAGATAGACGATTTTTTCATGATTATTCTTGATACATGATTGATTAGACTATAGAAATAGTGCTGAGACATCCACGCATTATAATTTTATTTGTAGTTAGAACAGTTAAGTTTTTATACTCTTTATTGATAATAAATAATAAAACATCAACCTTCCGTTCGATAAATGTCAAATAAAAATAAATATATGGCGTTTGTTGTAAAGTTGTTTTTAAAAAATACTTTAGTTTTTCGGTTTTTAAATTAATTTTTACATTATAATTTTACCTTTTATTCAAAACAAAATATCCTTGTCCACATACTTAAAACAATGAGTAAATGATTCCTAAAGTAGATGCCTGTTTTTAAACTTTCAAATTTTAGTTTAGTGCTTGCTTTAAACGGCAAAACCCTTAACGCTTAATCACAAGGTTTGGTGCTACCCTTGTTAAATTATTTAATCGAAAAAGAAAAATGGAGTA
Source organism: Listronotus bonariensis (assembly GCA_014170235.1). Classification (NCBI taxonomy): domain Eukaryota; kingdom Metazoa; phylum Arthropoda; class Insecta; order Coleoptera; family Curculionidae; genus Listronotus; species Listronotus bonariensis. Next base: position 62,693 of record JACEGR010003791.1, on the reverse strand, counting down.
GAATTATGGTGTTCATAAATATAAAAAGCACTAACAAAAATGGTACACTGATTGTGACAAAATAGTAAAAATACTTAGAGCAGATTTGGTCAAGAAACTTGCATTTAAATGAGTGACCTTACATCTTGTCAGAAGAGCAAAAGTCCAGGTGTATTTCAGCAACTTAGATCAAGTTTTTGTGAGGTTCGACCCTGAAATCATTTAAAAAATTAAAATTGGACGATTGCCCAAAAGAAAAACTTTCTATACTTCCCCTTCAGTAAAAACTGCTTTTTACATCAAATTATTGTGTAGTGAATGAATGTCTTTAAAAATGTAATTTTACAAGGTTGCATTTTTTAATTTCAACTCTTATTTTTTTGTAGGCTTTTGTAATAAGTTATGCTTACTTTACAGTAATAAATTTTAGTTTTACACATTATATATGTCTACAATTAAATATAAATATTTTTTACTTTCCTATAAAATATGTTTTTATGGTCAACGAAAACCTTTTTTTTATTTTTGCAAATACTAACTATTTGTAACATTTATTAAATTGGTATAAATAAAAAGAGTCTTTACTTACTAAGATATCTGTTTAATAAAAAATAATAATAATAATTCTAAAAATTGATGATATATTGCGCAGTGACCGAAAGTCGTCACGTTAATGGTTGCGTTACAGAAAGTGCCCGTGAGTGGTCAAGGGATAATAAAATAGTACATACCTTTAACAAAAAAAAACAATAAAATTATTGTGGTTTTTTTGTGTTTGTATCATCTCTTTCGAGATTTTCATAGTGATTAAATTACCTTCAAAAATTATTTGTCTGTTATTATGGGGCTAATAACCGTTTATCATTTCTCGCAACTTTTTAATTCTGTATAATTTTGGAATGAACTTACTGATCTAACAGTATTTAAACTAACAAAAAAGTTATCTTTCTGTCCTTAATGATTAATGCGTCCCAACCTAACTTTGGACCACTGTCATGTGGGCGGTCATTATATTGTGACCTTATTAGCGACATACGTCCATTGATTAGTTCAGTAGAGTTCATAATATGACGTAATCGTCTTCTTTCGTGATTTAGATAGTAGTTATTTTACCTAAAAACCAGCCATAATTGACGTATTACGGTTTTTTAGTGCAATTAAGTAAATGTGGGTCTAAATAAAGTAAATTGCTGACATACCTATTAGTAGTTCTTACAATGGTGGGTAATTAATTATATGTTATTATATTATTTGTCACTCGGACAGTGACAGGATTGTTAAAAATTAATTAAAACCAAAATATAATTTTCTTTCTTCACTTTTAATCGTTAATAAATATATCAGCATACTGCTGATATCTCAAAAACCAGCAATAATTGACATATAGTGTGTTATACATTTCTAATGTAGAATTTAATAGAGTCAAAATTTGTTAAAATATACAGGGTTTTTCATTAAAAAAAAACCTACTTGACAATGAAAATTATGTTTTGAAGACACCTTGTATATTAACTAGTGCTGTCAATAAAAAGAGTGTATTCGAATAAACAAACATTTTAAGTTTATTTTTGTATCTTGTAGAAGGACAAAGTAATTTCGTGTATAAATAGAGTTGGGACACCCTGTATATAGCTTTTTTATGGGGGTGGTCTAACTGTCAAGAAATTGGGCATGAAAATAATTTTGGTGAGCAAAAAAATCCCTCCTTTTCAAAACACTTCTTTTTTCTCATCATTTTTTGTTTCGGTCAAGATTTTCCTACTCCACCATGTTTCCTTTTTATTCCCGTATTACATGGCAGGGTCCGCATAACCATACGCATTAAAAATAACAAACAAACAATTTCCTCTTCCATACAAATTAACCTTCTTAATCTTGGAAAGGGGGAAGGGGTTTAAACCCTCAGAACCCCCCTGTATATAAAGTTTGTACATTAACTAAAAATCAATTTCTATTGCTGCCGTAAACGATCAATTTTTTTGCCAAAAACGTTTTCCGAAAACAAAAATGTGATCGCACAAGAACCCTGGACGCCCAATTAAGTTTTGTCAAACTTTCGTTCATTTGAATTTATTCACCTGTTTACCCGGGGACCGTGTTCACTTCATAACAGTAAAAAAAAAACTGAAGATATTTGACAACATGCACCGCACATCTTCAATTTTTGTTGGTAAAACAGTTAATTATAATTATAGTAGAGGAGCCCGCAATGGTAAATGGGGATTTAGGTACTCAAGCGACATAGATACCTATTGGGTTGCAAAGCTTAGATGATAAGAAAAAAAGTAATATGTAAACCTTTTCATCGGTCAGTGGAGGAAACGGCTATAGATTTTAACATGTCAAAAAAATACTCTTATTATTTCGGCTTGTAAAAATAGTTTGGATCGTATCGAATTATGTTTATCTCGTTATCGTTAAACAATTTTATTCAAAATAAAATAATACCCACGCTCAAGAATTTCAAAATGCCGTTTTTTATTTACAACTTTGTAGCCTTCCGCTTTCTTTATGTCACTCTTAAATTATCAGATTAGTGGAGTAAACACTAATACCATTACCCTATCTTAATCTGACGCGCTCGAAAATTTCTGATAGATATTTTTGTTTTTACTATCGGCCCTGTATACTGGGCTCATATTTGGTAGACGTACTTAATCAGGTACAAGGTATCCTCCGGTATATTAATCTGCCACGCTGTGAGTCGCTGTAGTAAATCCCAAAATCCGCTATTGGGCTCCCCTACTATTAATTCAAATTTCCATCAAATATGCCAAGGAATTTTTATATTTGACAAAATAATCAAATTTTCGAATTTGAAAAACTTGTTTTGCAAAAAATTTGATTGTTTACCAGCTACGTTAACAACTTTAACTTATTTCAATACTCTTCATACCCTGTTTGAAAGAAACTTAAGTAAGCTGTATGCCGTCCGCCGTCGAATAGTTTTGTTATCAAAACCAATTGGGCAGAAAAGGGTCAGCTTTGGTTGGCGTAAACCCATTTAAGAACCATCCAAAATCACATTCATAAACTAAACCTGATACCAAGCAAACAACGCTTATACCAAAGACAATTGTAGTTTCACTCCCAGAACAATGCTAAATTTTTGGTCATTAGTTTGGACGCTGGCTTGGCTAAATTTATGAAGCGGGAAATTATACGTACTATTTACGTGTGTACTCGATGGATACCCGCTTTATAAATTCCACGAAGCAAGCGTCCAAGCTGATGACCAAAAATTTAGCATTGTTCTGGATGTCTATAGTGAAACTATAATTGTCTTTGCTATACTGACCTAAAATAGTGTCCCGACACGTTGTTGATTGAAGGTTCGACAGCCAGATAGATAATCGTTTGACAACCTTGTTTTGGGGTCTTTAAAAACAACCATACCCATGGCCATGTTGAAAATTTGGTCCAGGTGGATTTCTGTAACGGTAAATTATTGAGATGGCCTGTACCTCGCACTAAACCAGGACTGACGGAGTTGCAAGTTATCTTGGTTTCTAAAGTAAAATAAAATATGGTTGGTTAAACTAAGTACTATATTTTTTTAAAACCTTAGAGAAATGTCAAAATTGTTAGGAATCAAGGTTATGTAAAACGCAAATATTTACATAAAATACATTAAAACATCTTATTTGGAAGGCAGCTTAAGAAACACAATCACGGTCAATAGGGTGGAACAAAATAGGGTGGAACGAAAAAGATTTTTCTAAAATTATTTTCTTACAGTCTTCAAAAGGTGCCTCTGGATATACAGAAACTTCTGTTAAAATTTGAACAGCTTAACATTTTATCTTCAGGTTCGTTAATGGGTCTAAAGTTTGTAAAATGTGTGAATATCATTGATTTTTTTCGAATGAAATAAAAAATCTTTGGATACATATTTTGCATAATGGCTCAAGCCTAACGTGTTTAATATGAAGTATTTAAAATGTTTTTTTAACAAATATAACTAAATTTGTATGCCTGAAGGTTTCTTCATATATACCGGGTGATGCATCGCCGGGCGGGACATAGGAAATTCCATGTAATTTTTAATGGGGTCAATTATTGGCTCCCCTAATTATTTTAGAGAAAAATTACATTGGAGTTTATTGAAGAGCATGCAAATCTACGTCCATGGTAAAAACTTTAGATTTTTCGGTTAATCCGTTTGCTAGTTAGATGCTAATGTATTTTTAAAAATTGTTACATTGTTATCGCCTATATTTATGAACAACAATAAAAATACCAGTGACATAACCTTGTCATTTTGAAATTTAATGCTTTATTACGTAGGGTGTTCAGTAAACTTTGAGATACTTTGTAATTAAACGGTGCAGGAAAGTAACATTGATGTTTTTTGTTTGTACATGTCATGACATGTCGAGTCCTACATAGTTATTAGTAAACTATCAGTTTTGCACTAGTTCGTGTCCAGCGATTTTAGCGCAATGGCTTCGTGGACGACTATCGAGTGCCATGCAATTTTGAAATACAACTTTTCACGTGGGTTATCTCAGGAACAGTGTTTAGAAGAAATGAAGCCTATACTTGGTGATGACTGTCCATCTCGTGCGACCATATACAGTTGGTACAAACAATTTCAGCGGACTTGTTTTCGCTTGAAGACGCCTCACGCTCAGGTCGACCGTGTGAAGTAGTTACCCCAGAAAACACATCTGCCGTCCAAAAAGCTATAGAAACAAACGACGAATTACCTATCGACAGTTAGAAGAGACATTGAACATTAGTTTAGCAACATTACACACCATCATACATGAGCACTTGGGTTTTAGACAAATTTGTACTCTTTGGGTTCCACACAAGTTAACTCCCGAGCAGCAGACACAAAGAGTGAATTGGTGTAAAAAAATGATGTCCAAATTCCAGGAGGGTAAATCTAAAGACATAGTGTCGATCGTCACGGGAGATGAAACTTATCTTTATTATTACGACGTCCCAACTAAACAACAGAATAAGATATGGGTTCTCGCAGGTGAAGAAACTCCGACCGAAGTTCGCAAATCAAGATCTGTAAAAAAATAATGATAGTTGTTTTCTTTGGTTCAAGAGGAATAATTGAACGTGTTGTGCTCCGAGAACAGAAGACCGTAAATGCTCTCTGGTACACTACAGTATGCCTTTTTAAAATTTATAGAAAAGTTAAGAGTGATTCGCCCAAACTCGCAACTCGCTAGCTAATACCTTCATCATGACAATGCCCCACCTCATCGAGCTGAACTTACCAGTCAATTTTTGACAGATGCAAGCTTAAGACTTTTGGAACATCCGCATTATAGCCCCGACTTGGCGCCGTGTGACTTTGGGTTGTTTCCTTTTGTCAAGAGCCAACTGAAAGGACAAAAGTTTAAAACTGAAGACGCCTACTGGAGGCCTGGGATAAAATATCCGCTGAAATTTCAAATAAAAAGTGGAAAGCTATTTTCAGTGACTGGTTGGTTAAAGTGGAAAAGTGTATGCAATGTGGTGGAAATTATTTTGAAAAAATCAAATAAATTTACGTATTTCTCAAAACTTTCCGAACACCCTACGTGTTATCAAAAAATCGTATAGTGAAAAGATTAAAGTTGTATTTATACAAACGAATTAAGTTAAGTTAAACTAAACTAGAGTAACAAATTTCAAGAACTTATGACAGAGGAAGAAGTCATTTGGCGAAATATCAGGAGACCTGGCTGGCCAATTTATGGTGTGATGTAGGCCAATAACATTTCCATTAAAAGCATTGTGTAAATATTCCCGAACAGCCAGGGTATTATGTGCCGGGCAGCCATCCATTTGGTACCAAATTTCCTGATTTTCCCTGGATACATCATTTAAAGCGGGTAAAATTAGTTCTTCGAGTAAATAAAATTCTGCCATAAAATTTTGATTAAGAAAAAATGGTCCAATTATATGTTGTCCGAAAATCCCCGCCCAAACATTAACTTTCTGTGGATATCGCGTCCTCGTTTCGACAAATCTGTGTTGGTTTTCTTTGCTCCAGTATCGGTAATTTTGATGATTGGGTTCATTGTTTAACGTAAATGTGCACTCATCAGTAAAACAAATATTTCTTAAAAATTCCCTGTCCATGTTTGCCCCTTCCATCATGTCAAAACAAAATTCTTGCCGTATTTCATCCCCATCCCTTAGCTCTTGATGTCTTTCATATTTGTTTGAAATGTATTTATGCCTTTTCAAAATCCGGAGCACTGTTGATGATGATCTTTTCCTATGATATCCTGAAGTTTCCTTGTACTACCCTTCCCTTCATTTTCTTCCATGTGCAATAAAATTGCAGCTTCACATCTGCAGTTATTTATCACTGTGCCTTTGGTCTTAAATTTTTTGATAGTCCCATCGACTGTTGATTTTCCGGGTATCGGTCTATTCGGATACTGAGCAGCGAACATGTCTGACACCTTTTGGTAACTATTTCCTTGATAGTACCATTTAATCATCAATACTTTTTTTCAGTAGTATAACTCATGGTTAATCTTTTCGCTCTACGATTTTTGATAATAATAAAACACTAAATTTCAAAATGACAACGTTATGTCACGCTAACTGGTATTTTAATTGTTGTTTATAAATAAGAGTCAATAATAATGTAACAATTTTTAAAAATATATTAGCATCTAACTTGCTCAAACAGTTTAACCGAAAAATCTAAAGTTTTTACCATGGACGAAAAATTGCATGGGATTTTCTGTTCCGCCCGGCGATGCATCACCCGGTATGTAAATACTGCCCGCCTGGCTTTTTCGATTAAACATAGCGCGGTGGTGACAGTACCATTCGGCAACGTTTATGGTGGTACTGGCGATAACTTGCGTTGTTGAGGGATAATGGAATGATGTCTAAAAATAATTTACAATGCACAATAGATAAAATGCAGATCAAGAGAACTATAAGAGTGTCTCAACGCCAGGCTTTTACCACTGTCTTAGCGAAAATGCATATAATAGTAGTTTTCTTGGGTGGTCGAAAATAATACATCATTTAATCCCGATAAAGGTATAAAAACGCTTTGTGGAAAAACATATTACTGTTCTAGGTTAACTTTATTTCAAATACTTGGGTCTATTACACCCAAAACCAACAGTTCTCTTTCTAGATAAAACTTTATTTTTTTCCCTAAATGAAACATATGACCTATTCGATTTGCTAGCAGTTTGATTAGATAGAACGGCTGTGGATCTATGAGAAACGGGCAAGGCAATTTGTGTTCCGCATGACGTACTATGGGGTCTGAGCCATGGGATACGTCGTGTCGGATCTTTAGAATAATTGCATGGAATAGGCATATTTGTCTAACAACCTTCACGGGTGTCCCACGGAGCGCTACTATCAATCGATTTGTCGAAAAGTAGGTTTTTGAACATTTTGAAAATTTGGTTTTATTATAAAGTTAGTGGGGGCATACAACTAAAATATTTTTACAGTTCTACCACCTCCGGTTATACCGAAAGTTAATGTCAACATCCTTATTTTAAAAGAAACACCCTACATATTGTCTATTTTTTAGATTCTGTGTAAAATTCTTAATAATTTATGTATAGTGTTCTATACCTATGTAAGTCCAACCGTTTCTGAATTATTTTAAATTTTAGGTCAAAAATTTAAAATTATTTTAAGATTTGGATGGCTATAATTCCAAAACTAATTAAGATTAATACATCAAATGTGGTATTTTTTTAAAGCTTTTTCAAAAGATTTTTAATAGTGAAATAACATTAAGAATGTTATATTTAAACAAATAATTCTTTTTGTCGTACCTTGTATATTATATGAGATAATACTAATCCGATTACTGAAAAACAACAGAACTAACTAATAGAGTAAGAGCCCGTGAGCGGCAGACCTTCGTTATTTTATAAAAGCTGAAACTTTTTCAATGCATGCTCCCAACATAGGTAGAAGTAATGGTAGATTGTGAAGTTTGACTCATAGTGGCTTTGGCAGGTACGAGGTACCAAAGGTTAATTAATTGAAACAAAAACTTCGTTATTACAATATTTTTGTTATTTAACAAGATATGACAAAAAGTCCTATATAAGAGATGTAGATTTTTAAATAGGCATGTACTTAAAATATTTTGATCTATACAGAGTGTTTAAAAAACATTTTTTTTAAATTAACCTTAAAGCAATAACTTTTTTTTTGGACACTCTGTATACATCAAAATATTTTTAGGACATTCTCATTCAGAAACCCCTACAAATTTCATATAACACTTTTTGTTATATCTTGTCAAATAACAGAAATATTGGTTATTATCGGACGATTGGACCACCCTAAAATATTTGTCTGTCAATGGGTTGGAAGTGTCAAAATTGTCTGCCGACTAAAGAAATATCTTCTAATAGTACCCAAGTAACAATGTAAAATTTAGCTTCTACAAAATGACAAAACCTAAGTTTTACTTTATTCACCTTTGGTACTGAGTACGTGCCAAAGCAACTATAAGTCAAACTTCATAGTCTACCATCGCTTCTACCTATGTTGGGAGCATGTGCTGACAAACTTTCAGCTTTTACAAAATGACGAAGGTCTGCCGCTCAAGGGCTCTTGGACTATAAATAAACTAATGTTTTTGTTTATTTTGTACGATAAACAATACAAAAGTTAAGGGGTGTGTAAATTTATAACTTGACACTCTGTACAAATATAACTTAGGTACAGGGTGTAAAAATAGTTAGCACTATTGTGTAAGTGTAAGTCCCCTGGCTCCCTAATGAATGCAAATGTTCTAAAATGGCACCATTTTAGGGAGTCCTTTGTAGTATCTGTCACACTAAAAAATATTTCATTGTACTAAGTACTATAAAAGTTATTCAAGAAAAACAGATTTTCAGCGACGTCCTTTAAGGGCACTTAACTCATTAACGAGAGGCTTTTGAAAAAAAGTTTATAGGAACTTGTCATATCATTTTCATGTATTTTATGGTAGGGAGCCCAAGAGGGGATTTCGGGATTTACTACAGCGCGGCAGATTAATATATCAGAGGATACCTTGTAGCCGGTTAAGTAACCCCACCAAATATAAGCCCCGTATATAGGGCCGGTCGTAAAAAACAAAAATATATCCATCAGAAATTATCGAGCGCGTCAGATTAAGATACAATAATTTAATTATTTGCTAATTTTCTACTAATCTGACAATTTGAGAGTGACGTAAAGAAAACGGAGGGCTACAAAGTTGTAACAAAAATCGTGCGTGTGCCGTTTTTTTTGTTTAAAAAAATAATTTAAGGATAATTAAAAATATATAATTTAACACGATCCGAACAATTTTCTAAACCTAAATAATAGGTTTGTTCCGGCAGGCTGTCAGAAATGTTTGCAACGTCTTATTAATGATCCTTTACTTACTCAAAGACTTCCTTCTCTTGCCCATCGTCGAGCTGTGGGAGATCTATCCCCTCTTCTATAGATACTTTTACGGCTTCTGCTTCGACAAGTTATCCAGTATAGTCCCTCCCTCTTGCAGCTCCCAACAGAGAAACTCGTGGTGCCGCGCGTATGCATCCCTATACGGTTCAATTGGACAGGCCCCGAACTTCCCATTTCGTTCGTTCTTGTATCCCCTAGAGTTTCTAGAATGTGGAACCTACTGCCAGCGGAGGTCTTTCCTTCCCCCCCAAATCTTCAAGTTTTTAAGTACCGTGTTAACAAACTTCCTCTTAGACACCCACGGTACGTTAGTATTTAGGCTTTCAGCCTTCGTGGATTGTCCAAAGATAAAAAAACCGTTCGGATTCTGCGCACGTCAAATTTGTCGTTCCAGCAGTACCATGTTTCTAACATTATACAATTGTTTGTTGTTCCAGCAATAGTTTTAAGATGTTGGAACATGTTGGAAACAGTTTGAAAAGTTTGCAAACTTTCCTCAAACATTACTGACAATTTTTAACGTAACCTTTCTTGTATTTACGTATAAGCAGTATGTACGACTTGTTCATTTTTCGTTCCAGCAAAAAACTTTTGCCAACATTTCTGACTAATGTTTGTAACCAATTTCTGCGTTTTACGATTGTTGCTAACATGTTTCCAGCATTCTGCTGGAACAAACCTAATAACAGTGTTTTTTTGACATAATTAAAAATCTATAGCGGCTTTCCCCACCGATGAAAAGGTATACATTATATAACATTTTTGCTCTTATCAAGCTTTTTAACCCAATAGGTCTCTATGACGCTCGAGTAAATCCCCATTTAGCATCTTGGACTCCCCTACCACTATATGAATTCTAGAGATCGCCCACATATTCCCGGAGACCCTGTATAAAATACTTACGTTTTAGTAGCGTTGCCAAATATTTTGTAAACACTGTTAGTGCTAATTTGCTTTGAGCATATGCATCCTTTTCATTAAAGTTTTTTCCATGTTGAGGTCGTCAAGTTTTAACTTTCCGTTAAAATGGGCCATTGCTGAGACATTAATTATTCTTCCATTATCTGATTTATTTAGGAGTGGTAATAAAAGATGAGTTAATAGAAATGGCCCTGAAATATCGCATAGTATTAAAATAAAAAAGTATTTGTCACAAAGGCAAAGGCTTATCAACATAAGTCCGAACTCGCCCCGTTTCTGAGATACAGGGCGTTAAAATTAAAAAAGTCGGAATTTTTTAAATATCTTAAAAACCTTTAAACCGATTTGGATAAAATTCGGTACACTTATTTAATGTAATAAGGCACTTGTAAAGCCTTAACTAGATTAAAACAATAGGACCCAGTGGCGTCTCAGTGGGCACTACAGCCAATATTATAAAGAAAAAGAAGTACGTCATTGACTTTTAATAAAGTTTTTATACATTTTTCAGATTAAACAATAAAAGATACAACTTTTTAGTCTTTTCTTCGTATCGCGCTTCGTTTTCGAGAAAAAAATTGAAGTCACTTGAAGTCCTTCTAAAAAGTACCCATATAACATTTTTTGCCGGCGTTGTACATTTAATTTACTGGCATTGCCAACACTCTTTAATGGCAAGGCATTGGCAAAAAGGTATCAAAAAGACGCGAAAGTGGGCAATTGGCCGTTATTAGGCCACCTGTTGCAGATAAATTGATGGCATCCGTCATTAATAAGTTATTGGCAAAAAAATGCGTTTAACTGATGCCATCCATTATTAATAAGTTATTGGCAAAAAGATAACAAAAAGACACGAAAGTGGGCAAATGCAGATACTCCCAAGCAGCAAGCTGACGTCTTATTGACGAAAATTGTCGCAAATACTTTTTTTTAAAAGCTAAAATGATGAGATATTTTATTTGAAAATTAAAATAGGAAAAAACTCCTTACTGCATGCAATTTACTTGCAATGCAAAGTACCATCTCTCGGAACACTGTCCAACTTGGAGATGCAGATTTTTACACTAGTCAGAAGATATTTCTTTCAAAGCTAAGTGAGATCACCTACCGCAGACCGCTCTAGAATTATTTTTGTCTAATGGGTACGGTTTAGACGATAAAAAGCGAAGATATTGCAGAAACGTAGTAGTTTATTGTCCATTACGCCATCTATCGGTATGTCAAAAACTATTAAATATATATAATATCTTTTATTAACACACTTTAAAACTTTTAATAAAGTTTTAAACAAAATGTTTACAGCTCCTAACAATCTACTTGAATATCTTGCCTTCTCGACTAGCCATCACCAATTAATGACACAACACACACTTATTAGGTAATGAATACATTGAATTATGTCTATTAAAAACTCTTTTCTTTAAAAAAGAAACTAAAAAGCTAGAAAACCACGTAGAAAACAAATGCACAAAGCGGTCGAAATTAACGTAGCTAATTTTACCATCATTTTATTTTTATTCGCTCCAAAATACATAATAAACATTTTGTTTGACCAAATTTTTATTTGCATGATTTTTAACAATAAAATGTCATTTCCTTTAAATTATGTAAGAAAACATAAAATAATGTTGTTTAGCTGCCATTATAAATAAAACAGATCAAAAAAATTGCTTTAATGTTAGTTAAATACCAATGTTAATAATATGGTTTAAAAAGTATGAATATGCGTTGAAGGTTTGCCTTCAAAATTCCAATATTTATTTGCCTGCAACAAAAACGCGTGCTTTATTTAATCAGGATTGGCATGCCGCCCTTTTTGTATGCTTGCCGGCAATTCGCCTGCATGTAAAATGTATTGGCAATTAAGTGTTTATTTAGGGTTGACTTTTTAATGCGTATAAGATGTTGGCATAATATTGTCACCAATTGCCAATGCTTTCCACCATTAGTGCCAATATGAAAATGTACATTGCCGGCAAATAGTGTTTGCTGGGTAGCCCTAAACAGTATAAAATAAAATCCAAAATTAAAAATAAAACAATCGCGACCTTAGTAAAAAGGGAAAATGACAATTTTCGATAAAATACACAACTGTTTATTTATTTTAAGGCAAACAATTGTTTTATTTTTATTTTTGCTTTCTATTATGGTGACCTAGCTTTTTATATCATGTTCTTTATGATTACTTTTTAGAAAAAATGAAACCGATTTTTTTGAAACTTTAACCCCTGTATCTCAGAACTAAAGCAAGTAGGGATATATGTTTATAGGAACTTTTTTCGAATCTTTTCATAAAAAGACATAAGAAAGCACCCCTTAAGTTTCGTACCGTAGTTAGGAAACACCCCGTACAGGCAAGTAACATAAAATAAAAATAAGAAATATTAATATAACAAAGTAGAACTATTTATTATAAATATAAAATAAAATACCATAGTTGATTTATTTACCTAAATAATTAATAACCAAAGTGAGTTCATTTCCGTCAACGGTTTTTTTATATGGCTGGTAAATGATTCCTGCATTATTTATAAGCACATCAATTTTTTCAAATTCTGATTTGATTTCATCCGCAAAATTTTTAATACTTGATATTTCAGATATATCCAATAATTTTACTGTTATTTTAGCTTTTTTGTCGTATTCTTGTATTGCTTCCATTGCTCTTTTACCTTTCTCAGCATTTCTAACTGCAAGAATAACATGAGCACCTAAAATGAAAATAATCATTACGTAGTTGGTCATCATCAATGGTTAACCTCCTCAAACGTCCCCATAAATTGGGATTTTACCTTTTTAGGAAAAGCAATAAGTAGACGCCTAAAGTAACAATAGTGTACAAAATTTCGTAAGATTTGATGCAAAAATGTAAACACGGTTAGAAATAATCACTTTTTTATAGAGAAAAGTCTTATTTTTGAGCACAAAATAACACGATTATGAAATTTTTTATAACTTTGTAATACCCTGTATAGGATTGGCTAATATAAATCTAAGTATTTTGTTAATGGTTATAATGTATTTTTGTACGTATATTAATATGTATGTTAATAGGTACCTCGGAAGCCCAGATTCTTTGCAGTTTCAAATCCTATTCCACTAGAGCTTCCAGTAATAATAACAACTTTTCCATCGATTTTTTGTGAATTCTGATATTGTGCCCCACCCACAAAAAGCCTAAAATTTTAAAGTTATAATGTAATATATTAAATTTAGCAGTGTTGGGTTTACATTACATACATATTTTACATTATTTAACATTAAATGAATAAGAATACTTCTGTCACACTATTTTCTACTCCCTTAATGTTATGCCATAATCATTACGACAGCTGTTCTGAAGATATTTTCAGCGTAACTGTTTTTACACATTGTAGAGAAACCAAAAAGGTTCGTGTACCATCTAAACAAAAACAAAAACATTTTAACATTAGGAACGTAGGGAAGTATTAACTGTCCTATAATAGTGAATCGCATTCCTAAAACAGCCGGTAAACGATCAATTGGTAATTTTTTTGTGGCAAATTCGAAAATTTGATCGTATGCGGGTTTGTTTGATGGGTTTGTGAAATATAAAACATTCTTGACATGTTTGAAATTTGGTTTGATCAAATGTTTGACCAGCATATTTAAGTATGTGCAGTTCGTGTTTGTCAAATCTCTTTATTTTTTTATTGATTTCATAAATCTGCGCCCAGACTTGCAACAATTCGCCGTAGCGCTCCACGCCGCATACTCCCCCCACATAGCGCGGACGTGGACGTGGACGAAATTCACGTCGTTTCAAGGACTTGGCCAATGATTCGCCGGTGATTCAGAGCTTGTCTGTTTTTTGGTGTCAAAGGAGCGCGCACACAGGTCGGGTAGTTTGGACGGATGTTTGGCGAATTGTTGCAGTCCTAGCAAATAAACAGAAGTTGACAAACCCTAATTGGAGGTCCGCGGTTATTGTGCAATTAAATTTTCCCATTAACAAACGTTTTTAATAAAAAAATTGATCATTTACCTGCTGGCCGATGACTGGGACCAAAGTTGCCAAACAATTTATTCCAAAGGTGTTGGAAAAGTTTCGCGAGAGCCGTGTTTATATTTTATTTATTTATTCTACACAATGAGCCTTAAACCTGGAATTAGGGGATGTTAAACGTAAAAATTATAGGAGTGAGAACAGAAAATAAAATATATTGGAATAATATAAGTATTTTAAAATTTATTTTCTTAGAACATAGTAAAGGCTCAATTTTATATTTCATTTATGGTCAGAACTAAAGTTAAATAGACTTATTCCTATGTAGCCTATTCGTCAAATGTACTTCAGATATTGTTACAAAAAACATTTTGCGTAAGTCATTTCGTTATATGTACCTACCTGGTAAGCTTGTTTTGTTAGATTTTACCTAGTTTTAGGTTTTTTAACCATTAAAATGTTTCTGTTTTGATAAATTAGTCTATTTGATTGTGATAATTTAGCCTGTTAAAAACTATTTATTTATAGGGGTAAGTCGAGTGGATTCGCACAAGGGACATCTAGATACACTAACTTTATCTGAAGTTAAACATAAAGTAAAATATTAACGCAAGTAGTGTGTGACTAGTGAAGTTTTAGCGGAAAAAGCATGTGCACAACACGTACACTCTGCATGCCACAAAGCGAAATATAAAAACTGAATGAAGCATCCCACTTTTCCCTACTGGGTGTCCGCTTATTAATAGTGCTAAAAAACACAAATTCCTTATGTTATAATATTAAGATTAATTAAATAAATATAAAGTAGTGTAGAAAGCGCCCTCTAGGTTACACACAAAATTAGTATTAAATCCAAATAGGTTATGAAAAAAAAAATATTGGATACAAAGTTTTAATATAATATTCAAAAATCCAAAATTATTGAAATAAATTAAAAAGATTTTGTTTTTAATGTGATACCAAGTATCTTCCTTATTAACAACTTTTGATATAGGTATGTTTGGTAATCCTATTTTTTTTTTGCATGAAGAATGTGTGATTTCTTTGTGTACCATTAATTAGCCGACACCCCGTATTTATATCAAAATTTAAATTCGACAAAAAAGGACATTCTTGTCCAGACGAGTGAGCTATACCTTCTCTTAAGTCCACGAGTCGAGAGAATGACCCCACTCGTCTTGTCCCTCAGCAACACTAGTTTTCGAGGTAATTATTAACAAACAGGAGGCCTCGCCGATTTTAATAAAATTTGGTATACGGGGTTTTGGGGCGGTCGAGATATTCATCATCAAGAACCAAAACTAACCCAAATTACTATTTCCCCCTTCTTTTTGCACCCAAATTATGAGTTTTCTGCTAAATTGGTACCAAATATTTTATTTCTACCTCTAAAAACCTCATTTTCTATTTATTTTTCCATAATAAAATTGTAAAGCTTCACTTTTAATTGCAGTAGTCTTAGCGATATCAAGGCTACTGCGATCGGAATGATTGAAAGTGAAGCTTTACAATTTTATGTAAAAGCGGTTAAAATAAATTGAAAAGTGGGGTTATAGAGGTGGAAACAAATATTGAGTACCAATTTAGCTTTCAATTAAGAATTACGTGCAAAACGAAGGGGGAAATGATGAATGCAGGTTAGTTTTGGTTATCAACTCTGATGATGTATATCTCGAGAACGAAACGAGTCCAACTAAAAATTCGTATCAGCGCCCCAAAAAACCCCATATACCAAATTTCATTTCGAAAAACTAATTTAAAGGAGTATTTTGGTTAAGAAAATGCAAATTAATTTCATGTTAAGTCGCTTCAAAAGTTTGGACTGTGACATTACATTTACAATTAAGATATTGTGTGATAATTACTTTATTCTATTTCTAATAATAATAAATCAATGACTTACCTTATTGCGGATATAATACTAATACAAAAAGCAATAACATACGGCCACCAACTGTTAGTAAATTCATCAAAGTCATGAACAAAATTATCATACATTTTCAAAAAAAAATATGTATTATCAAAAAACAGCCACATTTAAAAGTTCATGTAACTGTCAACATCAAAAATAAAATAATAAACAGAACACAAGAATCGTTACTGGTGTTAAAATTTACCGGAAACCGGACGTTAAATGAAATTACGTCGACCAGGACTGTCCTGTTTGGCTAAATGTAAATCTATCTAAATAAACAGGGCCTGCGGGACTTGCAGTAAATGCATTAAATACTGACCTAAAAGTAATGAGATTAAATTGATCTGTTATTTTAATGAAACAAATGGAGTTTGCATCGGGAGCAGCGAAAGGCGGAAGTTGTTTTTCGAGTAAATTACGCGATCTGTAGGTATAATAAATAAAAGTAACTAAATTTTCACAAGGAAAATTTCGTATTAGTGCTATTTTAATGTAGATAAACTAACGGCTTAGGTAAAGTAAGCATTACTTGACTTCGAGCTAATATGATCTTTTAGAGGTATACAGTATGTTCAAAATAGGTAGGGAATGTATTGGGATATTGAAAACTATGGGAGAAAGAAAGTTGGTTAAAAGGGAAAGGATGTGGGCCATTCAATCGTTAATCTAATGCCGTTTTGATGACGGCTGTATTCTCTTGGTTTTTGAGTTATTTTGAAAAAACAAAAAATGTCTATTGTTCAATAACTGCTCTAACTTGAATTTTGAACACCCAGTGTAAAATAGCATATACATTTAATTAAGTCAGTTAAGGGGTTAGGTGGGTTTTAAAGGTTTAAAAACGAGTATTTTTGCTATTTTTTTTAAATATACAGCGTGTCCCAGGATAGGTGTTACAAGAGGACAAGTGGACCAAAAATTGTGGAATTTTTAACGTTTTTTGGGAAAACTGGTTAGTTTTTTTCTAAAAAGATAGAAAATGACCAAAAGTAAAGTCCCATATAACATTTTTTGCCGGCAAGGCATTGGCAAAAGGTATCAAAAGACATCAAAATGGGCAATTAGCCGTTATTGGGCCACGTGTTGCAGAAAATGTGATGGCATCCATCATTAATAAGGTATGATGAAAAAATGCGTTTAGGATGATGGCATCCATCATTAATAAGTTATGCTGAAAACAATGCATTTAGGATGATGGCATTACATTTTTTCCTAATGACAAAAAAATCAATTTTTACCGTCCAGGGAACTAAAATATACATAAATAATGCACATGCGTAATGTGTATTTATGTACAGGGTGTCCCATATAAAATTAAATACTATAATTTTGGAAAAACCATAAAAGGTACAAGAAAAGTTAAATGCAGAAGTTGTTCAGTAAAATGTATTTTTTTAGTATTTTTATTGTAGCTCTTATGGTTTTTCCAAAATTATAGTATTTAATGTTATATGGGACACCCTATACATAAACACACATTATGCATGTGCATTATTTATGCACATTTTAGTTCCCTGGACGGTAAAAATGCATTTTATTGTCATTATGAAAAGAATAATGTAATGCCATCATCTATAAAAGGCATATTTTTGCAATCATCCTTAATGCATTTTTTCAGCATTACTTATTAATGATGGATGCCATCATCCTAAACGCATTTTTTCATCATAACTTTTTAATGATGGATGCCATCACATTTTCTACAACACGTGGCCCAATAACGGCCAATTGCCCATTTTGATGTCTTTTGATACCTTTTGCCAATGCCTTGCCGTCAAAAAATGTTATATGGGGTATCTTTATTTTTAAAATAGAATAAAATTGTACAAATAAATGTTGTAGAGAATTTAAATGAAAAGAGGGTCGCGTCGACAATTGTCAAATATGGCCATCCAATCAGGTATATAGGTAACTTTTAAAGTACAACCATTTTGTATTAGGTGAAGGTATTGACTTTATACTCTAGAGTTGTCAGAAGCTTTAAAATAATGTGCCGCACGAACCTCCTTCCAATTTAATGTTTTCCCTAGGCGCCCATCCGTCATCTTGATTGTTGCAAATGTCAAAAAGAAGTATATATCCTCCCATTAGTCATACTCAAATTTTATAAAGAAAAAATTAAGGGTACAAAGTCGGCACAGGGGGACTATTTACGTCCACACTGTATATCTAATCAAATATTATTTGTAGAATAATACTAATATAATACTATAGCTTTGACGAAATTTTAAAAGCTTTTAAACTTTCACTACTTGAGGCATACGTAGAGCTAATGTTTTGGTGAAATAATTTTTTATGTCAGTTTATATAAAACCTCAATCAAAATTAGATTTCTGAAAACATTTTTTAAAATTATTGCACCAAAATGTAAACGTCGTGCCAGTTCAAAATGGTAATTGGAAAGTTTTGCCAATTCGTAGAAAGAAGACAGTCTAAAGTAACAACAAAGCGAGACCGACGCGTCATGCTATCCAGAATATTTACATGCAGGCAGTATTTGTCTAATCTCTGCCTGCTAGTGTTTTACATACTAATAGTAAATTGAACGCATTGAGCAGGCACGACGCGACGTGTATATGATATGGTATATATCTATACTTCAGGCTAACATAATAAAAAATTACAAGAATTTAAAATATACACTAATTGCTTATAATAATAAATCGTCTGCATTAAACGCTGCTTTACAAAAAACTTCTTGACGAAATGGCGAACAAAATATGTGTACTTGTACAGACATTGTAACATCGCTGGTAAAGATAGGTCCATATTTAATTCATTCTGAAAGCGATGCCGCCAAGTACACAAAAAATGATAAAGTAAACAAACCTTTTCGAATGCACATAGCCTCGGACAGAGCCTGATTAGATATTTTTAGATAAATAATAAAAATACATTGCTAAAACACGTATCACCTACTTACAAAACATTCTCTTATTTCGCCTCTGTCCTACTATAAAACCAATGGCTCGTGGCGTGGTACTAGAAACTCGTCGGGTTAAATATTTTTGCTGCCATAAATCATTGTTCACAAAAGGGTTTCTTTACTTTATCATTTTTTGTGTACTTGGCGGCATCGCTTTCAGAATTAACACAATTTGCTTTAGTCGAAAACTTGATTGTTTGCGAGATACAGCTTTTTATTTTATTTTAGTTATTTTTAAATTTTTTATTCATTATTGGATTTTTTTTACAAAATTCGGCATAAGGGTTTTTAAAACTAAATAATTTAAAGTTACACATATTTTTGCTGTTAAATGTAGAGATTGCGACCTGCAGTCCTTTGATTTGTTTAAAGTGTCATCACTTTTTATTGCCTTGGTATATTATGATTTTAATAGATACTTTGTATTTTTTTATAATTTTTTGCACTAAAAAATATTCTTGACAAATATGGCTACGAGCAACAATTTATGAAATATTTTAGATTAAAAATTTTTTAGCATTTTTTTACGCTTTATTTAGGCACCCGGGTTTTTCTAAAAGGTCTATGCAAATTGGTACTACAATTTCCCTACGCAAAAATTTGTTAAAACATGTTTTATAATAAATATAATCACAAAATACTGCTCAAATATGTATCTTTAATATGCTGCATTGTTTAAATAAATTATATGATTCTATAGAGTGTGTCCCAGGATAGGTGTAACAAGAGGACAAAGGGACCAATAATTTTTGATTTTTAAACGAAATTTTGGAGAAACTGGTCGCATGGTCCAAAACTGATAAATACAAAATTTTACCCCAATTAGTGTTATACAGAGAGACTTAAAACAACAAATATGAAAAATGCCAAAAACGTAACTAAAATATTTAAAATTATTTAATTTTACTTCTATTTTTGCTTCCTTTTGCCCATCATTTAGGTTGTAATGCGTAATGCAAAAATTGACAATAACATTTTTTTACTCTTATGCTTTAATTTCAAATTTTGACATAAAGTTCAATTCTCTACAACATTTACTTATATAATTTTGTTCTAATTTTAAAAATAAAAGTAGTTAGATTTTAGGCATTTTTCATATTTTTTAGTATAAAAGCCCTGTATAACACCAACTAGGCTAAAATTTATATTTATTAGTTTTGGACCATGCGACCAGTTTTTTCAAAATCTTGTTTAAAATTTCAAAAGTTTTTGGTCCATTTGACCTCTTGTAACACCTATTCTGGGACACACCGTATACAATCATATAATTTATTTAAACAATTCAGCATATTACATATTTGAACAGTATTTTGTAAAACTTTATTTAAATATTTATTATAAACTGCACTCTAAAAAACCATTCCAAACTAAAATTTGTTAAAAAGTTTAAAAAATAAATAAAATAAAAAGTTTGACACCCTGTATCTCGCAAACAATGAACTTTTCAAGTAAGGTAAATTGTGTTAGATCGTTGTATTTTTGTCCAAGGACAGACTGGACAATAATCGCTGTATACACGCCGATCTCCATGTTTTGGATTACATCAAAGAATGTTTATTGTTCCGTGTTTCCTACTTTAAGTTGGTGATACGCAAAATTGATGTTGCGAAGTTGTTTAGCTAAATGTTACCAGCGATGTTACAATGTCTGTACAAGTACACATATTTTGTTCGCCATTTCGTCAAGAAGTTTTACAGCAGCTTTCAATGCAGACGATTTATTACTAAAAGCAATTAGTGTATATTTTCAATTCTTGTAATTTTTTATTATGTTACGTTAGACCTGTATAGACTGTACAATATCACATTTTTAGATTTAAAACAGAAAATACCAGTTTTCAAGAGTTAATAAAAAAGCCTGAGAAGTATAGATACCATATCATATACACGTAGTGCCTGCTCGATGCGTTCATTTTACTTTTAATATGTTAAACAATAGCAGGCAGAGATTAGACAAATACTGCCTGCATGTAAATATTCTGGATAGCATGACGCATCGGTCTCGCTTTGCTATTACTTTAGACTTTAGATCGACTCCTTTCTACGAATTGGCAAAAACTTCCCAATGAACGTTCTTAACTGGCACTACGTTTACATTTTGGTGTAATAATTTTAACAAAATGTTTTGTGATATCTAATTATGATTGAGGTTTTATATCAACTGACACAAAGATTATTTCACCAAACATCATCATCATACGTAGAATGCCCCAAGTATTGAAAGTTCAAAAACTTTCCAAATTTTGTCAAAGCTATTGTATTATATTGTAGTAGGAGAGCTAGTAAACCCTTAGAGTAACGTTAGACCTGTAAGGCTAGAGATTTGTATAGTGTGATGAGTCATAGCATGCTAAGTACAAAAATCATCATCTGGCAGGCATCAGCCGAGCATATCATCACCCTGTATATTTTTTAAAAGTTTAAGAAAATAATAAACACAAAAAAATGGAGCTGTAAGCTGGAAAAAAATTGACAGGCGTTTTCAATGAGCACAAGTACCTGCCAGACGAACTGAAAGGTGTGGCTGATTTGGATGGTGTTTTTTTACAGCTTCTTTAAAGATCTTTTTAACGCTGATACTGTGATAATATACAGGGTGGAAAAAAAGTTTTTTTTTATTAATGAAGCATTATATTACCATTAAAAAGATCTTAAAAAGAGCTTTAAGAAAATAACACATTAAGTACTTCTAACTTTATTAGTCTTGGAAATAAACCCATCCAAATCAGCCACACCTTTCTGTTCGTCTGGCAGCTACTTGTGCTCATCGAAAACGCTTGACAATTTTTTTTAAACCTTGCTATAAATGAACTAAATCCTAAAAAATTTCAATTTCACAGCTCCAAGTTTTTATTTTTATTATTTTTTAAACTTTCAAAAATATACAGGGTGATGATGTGCACGGCTGACGCTTACCAGGTGATAATTTTAGTACTTAGCATGCTATGACTCATCACTATACAAATTTCTAGCCCTACAGGTCTAACGTTACTCGAAGGGTTTATTACTAGCTCTGCATGGGACTATTGGTATTATTCTACAAATAATATTTGATTAGAAATACAGTGTAGACGTAAATAGTCCGTCTCCCCCTGCCAACTTTTGTACCCCTAATTTTTTCTTTATAAAATTTGGGTATGACTAATGGGAGGATATATACATACTTTTTTGACATTTAAAGCAACAATCAAGATGGCGGGTGGGCGCCATCCTAGGAAAAAAATTTAATGGAAAGGAGGTTCGTGCGGCACATTATTTTAAAGCTCCTGACAACTCTAGAATATAAAGTCAATACCTTTACCAAATACAAAATGGCGGTACTTAAAAAGTTACCTTAAAACCTGATTGATACCATATTTAATGATTGTCCACGCGAACCCTCTTTCCATTAATTTTTTTTTCTAAGATGGCGCCCATTCGTTATTTTTAATTGTTGAAACTATTATTTTTACGTCAAAAATAGTTTATATTCTCCCATTAGTCATACCCAAATTCTATAAAGAAAAACTAAGGGTACAAAAGTTAGCAGGGGACTTTTTACGACCACATTTGTACATGTATAGTAAGTATATACATTAAATATCTGTATATCTGAATATAATATGGACATATTTTATTTTGTTTATTTTGCACTTTGTTTATTATATTTGTTTCTTTTTTAATAAATTTATATCTTTTTTTTACACATCAGTGTCCCAATATTATCAACCATCTCGTCCTTAAACGACTTTTCGAACATCCTCGTGGTAATTCTCTATCCAATAGATTTCGAAATTTAATTAAACTTTATATACGGATTTTTATTAAGATACGCAGCGTGGTGCTAACGTATTCTATTGTAGGTTTCTAAAAATATACGATTTAATTTTGCAGTCTTCCGCAACACGGTTCTATTTTCAGATTTTAAACAATTTTTTAATTTAGAATTAAATTTCCTTAACGGATATGACTTTTTACAGCGTTACACGTTTACTTTTATTAGTTGATGAAAACAGTGGTGCCGTCTAAACTCTGTCCAATGTAATATCGCGTTTTTGTATAGCTTATTGTATGTGTAACTTGGATAGAGTATAGGAGAATTTTATTTTTATTTAGCTTTTTAAATATTAGTATTTTTTTACTGTGTGAATCTTAAGTCAAGAAAGAGATAGTTTATTACCACTGGACTTAAAGATTTTAAGCTTATTATAGAGCGAGGTGGGGCTCTTGAATGGAATTAATAATACATAATGCAAAGAGTTTGTAGGAACCCTTTAAAAAAATTATACTTATTTTTTAAATATTGTTTAATAACATCAGCTGCCGAATGGACACTTCACTTGGGCTAAAACCGAACATTATTTTTTAACGTAAAGGAGAACGGGCTGAGATAATTTTTTGCTTAGCCCGACTAGGTTTTTTCTATTTTTTAGCTAAATTTTTTATTTTGATTTTTACTTTATTTTGTTTATTTTACAAGTAAGCAATTTTTAAATATGTATTCCGGGGAACCATAGGTTTGATGATCTCTTTAAGTCTTTAAATAGGCCCTTAGCCATGTATACCTAAAGTTCCAAAATGTTTAAAGTAGAAAGATTGGATTATTATCTCTTTTTTCTACAGTTTTCAAAAATTTCGATCTTTTCATTAAAACCACCGAAATTTGCAGTTTAAGCAAAAGCCTGCGAAATTATTTAAAACGCTGCATACTTCAGTGACTTAAGGCATTTTTTCGTGTTAATACGGTTCAAAACATTTAAATACCTGTCCAAATCTAACTCTCATATTTATATTGTCATATCAAGTGCGGTTTAAACCTCTGCGATGAATACGGTTAACACGAAAAAGTTACTCTAGTTCGACTAAATGGTTTCTATTTATTTACGTAAAAACCGTGCATCAAATAAAAAAAGTCAAGATATCAACAAAATTGTTCGAAAGTAATTTAAAAAATATTTTTATTTCCAAAATTCAGTAGCTTACTGTTTTTTTATTAAAAAATATTTACCTTAAACCTCTCAGGGACAATACTGGTAATTTTTTTCTTGTATGACAAAAACATGTCTTCTGGTGCATAGGAGGCGTCCCCCAAATTTGTTAAAAATCGGTATAAAAGTCTTAAAAAAATAAAAAATAAAATAATTAACACCCTGTACTTCAAAAACTAAAACGTTTAGGACATATGTTCATAAAAAGTTTATTTTTTATTTATTATTTTATTATAGAATTGGTCATTAAAGTTTTTCGGATATGATGTGAAATACCCTGTATTTAAATCCCGCTCAAACGCCATTGAAACAAAAATTACTACTCAAGAAGTTCCTCTTATGTTGCTGTGAAACAAATTTCATTAAAATATGTATGTGGTCCCAAGCATCAAGCAAGTCGTAAGACGTCATCGGACCAAAATTATGACGTTATTTTACAGATGTGTTTTTGACGTCGTTGAAGTAACGTCTTTTCGGCGTCACTTCTTCGTCATACCAGCTCATAAAAATCAAATTACGTCATGTTTAGAAAACCCTCCAGAAAAATTTTGTGGCATTATATGGTTCGTGTCTAAATTTATCCGGAATATCATATGACAGAAAATTAAGACCAATAATTTTGGTTGTCATCACGTCACATAACAGATTCACCATATTTTAGCTTTAAAAAAAAGATAGACGTCAATTTTTGTCATCCTAAAGACGTCAATATGACGTCATTACCGGGACGTCTTTTGTCTGTAACTTGGGAGGTCATTTTAACGTCATTTTGTCGTCATTTATGACGTCTTTGTTGACCAAAAGTGACTAAATAGGGACGTTAATAGGACGTCAGCTTCCTGCTTAGGGTACCACAGATATATATAGAAGATTTTTTACTTTACCACCCTGTATCTCAAAATTCTAGTTGTCGTACATACCATAAAAAAAAGATATTTTTTAACTTTTTAAGATTGTGCAACATTCTTAAAATGTGTTGGCTATATTTTATTTCCATTTGTTATTTTCTGTACATTTACTCCCATTCCAAGGTTTGCATTGAGCAAATCATGTAAATGACAAAACTTTAAGCGCATTTATGGAAAGTCGGACAACAATAACGAGTTTAAATTTATTAATCCTATTATGAAACATTTACTTAAGACGTAGAGTCTATAAATGTTTAGAATAAAGTATTTTGTGCAACTTGCATTTCTTAAATCCTTTCTCTATACTTTAGTCACTATAAATTGAGAAAAACACCTTAACAAAAAATGTTTTTATTGGTTTAAACATTAAGTGGATACAGAGTGTCAAAAATTTAATCTATTTTTAGTTTTTTATAAGTAATTTTGGTAATAATTAGTTAGGATCTGCCCTCAATTTTATCGTTAACTTGATGAGGCGTCTTACACACATCGTCGGCAATATCACGAAGTAGCCCTATCTCAACAGATAGGAAAATAGGAGTGGAGTCGATTTATTTCTTTAAAAAAAATTGCTCCTTAATATATATACAGCGTGTCTTCGAAAGTTCTTAACAAATAAAAAACTTTTTTATTATTGACTTTACGAAAAAGTGCCTCTTTATTAAAATTCCTGCTTAATGAGAAAATAAGTTTACACGTAAAAAAAACCTTGGATATACAGGGTGCTTTAAAAAGTACTTTATTTAAAATTTATAAAAGAACGTCGGGTAAATTTCCGCAATTAATCTTCATTAGGACTTGCGTTACAAAGATTTATAACTTTCGGAGTCTCTAAAATTTTCTCTAGGGGCCGTAACCGTCGTCATTAAAAAAGGGTTGTTTTTCAAAAACTTTGAATTTAACAGTATATAAAAAAAACTTAGTGAATAAAAAATAATCTACGCCTCCACATAACCTACGTCTTTTCCATACAAACAATTGTCTTCCTAAAAATCTCTAAAACAGCCTTTTTATCATTTGAGGAGTAATTTGCTGTATACACTGCCTTATTGTTTCTTCTAGGTGATCAATACCCCAAAATGGTATATCCTTATAAACTTTAAAACAGTATAATTTTACGGTATTTCTTAACATTCCATAGCATGTTTCCTTCTAAAGATTAAAATATTATTTTCTTTATTATATAATTACAATTTATGGTAAGTACTAACATCTCTGTATCCCCTTCATAATATTATTTCTCAAATTTCTATATATATAAAAACAAACATTAACTCTTTGAATTGTTTTGTATGTATACCTCTGTTTTTAATTTATATATAAAAAAAATTTGTTATATGTGACAATTTTTTACAAAAAAAAATTACAAGTATTTTTTCATTTTAGGCTTGATAATGCCTCAAAAGAGAGGCGAAACGTCGCCAAAATAATTTTTTTGACATTTTACGTTTTATGGTCTTTTATAGGGAACGTTTTTTAAGTTTATATTTAATGACCGGGAACTAATACCATTCTCATAAATATATTTTTTTATAACAAAAAGTGGTACGCCATCTGTTTTTCCTCAAAATAAAGTATCATTTTCAATTTCACTTTACCTTTAAACAAAAATTAAAATCTCATTACTTTTTTATTTGATATAGGGTTTTCGCAGAAATAAATAGAAACACCATTTCTCGGCATGGTCAAATCGGTTATACCTAGTTTTTACAATAAGTTCTTCATTTTAAGTTTTACTTGTTTTTAAATTTTATTTTATTTAACATAAAAAATAGTATTGTAAATCAAATTTATATACTAATTACTATAAAAAATAATCAGAAAATGTTAAGATTTGCCGTAGACGAAAAACAAAATCAAACGTTTTTGAAATTATACTATAGTAGGGTAATAAGGCCCAGGATTATAGTATACTTACAAAATTAAAATAGACCTGGTACATTTAGTAATTTTAATTACCAATAATAGGAAAGCGTTGTGAACGCTTAAATTTTTAAAACTAACATCAAATTTGGTTTATTAGACCTGTCGTAACCTCTTAAAGTGACCATCAACGGTATATTTATAGGTTTCATCTAAAAACATTGGTTTCTTTGCTCTGGCCGGGTTCATAAACTTAGGTTCTATTCTTGATATTTTTGGATGTCTTTTTATTAATGACTTCGATCAAAAATTTATTAGCCATGCACTTGTTGGTAAAAGCTATGGTTAATGATTCTCTTGCAAAATTTATAGACCAAGCGTTGTATGTACAATGTGTGGTTGGAGATATGCTCTATATTTAGGGTTACCAGACGTCTGGATTAATCCGGACATGTCCGGATTTTTACTTCTTCAATTGCGTCCGGGCGGATTTTTCACTAACGTCCGGATTTTAAAGTAGTTGTCTTTATAAACGACAAAAACAAATAACAGAAAATATCAAAAACCAATCACCAAAAACATAAAATAATAAAATAATGTAAAAATCGTTTATAAATTTAGAAGTGTAAATTCACCTTTAGCCGAATAAAAGGCGCGGTGACTATCGTTTGGCAAGCGCGGCGCAGCAGTCAGCCAAGGTCGGCAGCGAGAATGCGGGGAATCACCAATAGATTTATTTACATTATTTTCCTAGTGTTCACGCAGTTTAAGAGTTTTGCTATTTCAGTGAGTTAATTTTTGATTGCGCATCGTTTTAAAGGTTTATAAAATAGTTTTTGTAATGCCGAAACGCAAATGTACTTATTCGGATGAAATTTTTCAATTGTATCCTTCCTTTAAGAAAGGAAAGACCAGTAGCGAGGTAATTTGCAATGTTTGCAATTGTTCAATATTAATTGCCCATAAGGGTAAGCTTGATATTGAGACCCATATAAAAAAGGAAAAGCACAAACAAATGTTAAATGCTCAAGCGGGAACTTCTGGTCTTAGAAATTTTGTGGTAACTTCAGGAGAAAACAAATCGATAAAAGCAGCTGAAGCAACATTGGCTTTCCATACTGTCTGCCATCATCAATCTTATAAGTCCATGGATTGCACAATAAAGGTTAGTTTATAATTATTAAAATATTTGGCGTTAAAAACTCGATACATGTAATTACCCCTTCAGGGTGTTGTTTTTTCAATGTATTTCCATACGTAAAGTACACCTTTTTTATTCATACAAAACTACAAAAGCGTAAAATAAAAACCAATTTTTTTAACTTGTTAAAAAGAAATGGTCTTGATTATTATTGAGTACTATGACTATGACCAGACAGCAGTGCAATGGTTGCCATTTCGGACTATCTTTTGAATCTTTTGTTCTTTTGTAAACTATCAAAGAGCGGTCTATCGTCACTTTGTTCTTGTGCCGGTTGACAGTTAAACAAAGGTTGGTCCGTCACTTGTCAACCGATCGATTGACTAGTGACAGACAATCCATTGTTTATCTGCCAACCGGAACCGGAACGAAAGCGACATAGAAAACGCTTCAAGAAGGCCAAAGTGCGGTATTGTTTTTTAAATGTCATGACGTGTACTGATCAAACAACTATAAATTAGTTTTTTAACGAAAAATTATTACAAATTGGGTAGTAGATAAAATATTGTATACAACACGTGCTTTTCGCTAACGTTAATGCTCGCAATCTTTCCATTCACGAAAAAGAAAACTTTATGCACTTATTGTATAAATAACTACTTTATATGGGTAGTTTATTACTAGTATATTTTTGGTTTCAGTTAAACAAAAAAATTTACCATGATTCAACCATAGCCAAAAAGGTTACTTGTGGGCGGACTACAGGCGAAGGCAATTATAGATAATATAATTGGACCATATACTCTTGAACTGACTCTTCAGGGAATTAAGAAGGTATCATTTATTGGTGTGGCTACAGACGCAAGCAATCATAATGCATTAAAAATGTTTCCAATGTTGATACATTTTGATTATAAGGATGAAGAAATTCAATGTGAATTATTAATTAAATTATTGGACATTAAGAGCTCTCCAAATGAAACTTCAGAAACCATTTCTGATCTAATTTTAGATGTTCTGAAAACAAATAATTTAGAAAGAAAATGTGTAGCATTTTCAGGGGATAACTGCAATACTAATTTTGGTGGAATGGAAAGGAGAGGTCAAAATAATGTTTATAGCAAATTAAAAATAAAAATTAATAATCAAAATTTGGTTGGTGTAGGTTGCCCAGCTCATGTACTTAATAATGCAGTGCACCATAGCTGTGATAAATTGAAAGTTGATATAGAAAGCATAATACTCAAAATATTTAACTATTTTAGTATTTATACCGTACGAGTTGAAACACTTAAGGAATTTTGTGAATTTGTGGAAACAGAATTTGATATTCTTTTATATCACTCAAAGACTAGATGGCTATCTTTGTTTCCGGCTATTAAAAGGGTTTTAAAAATGTTTGAACCTCTTAAGGCATATTTTTTGTCTCAACAAGATGCACCTAATATACTTAAATTATTTTTTGAAAACGATTTTGCAGAAGCTTATCTTCTCTTTGTTCATTCTTTAATGTCTGTTTTTCACCCAAATGTAGAAAGAATTGAACGCCAGAACAATTCTGTAATTGAAACTATGACAGTTTTAGAAAATGTTGTTTCCACGTTAGAAGAAAGAAGAGCTAATAAATTCATACCTCTAAAAGTGCGTGAAATTTTAAATAAATGCATCGAAAATGGTTTAGAACGCGAATGTGATCAGCTAAAGTTAGAGTTTTTTAATTTGTATAAAAATTCGATTACATACTTAAAAACTGGCTTAAACCATTTGAAGAATTCCATTGTTTTAAATGGATGAGCCTAATTGATATTACCAAGTGTATTTGGGACAGTGATGTTATGCCTTCATTAATATATTTAATATCAAAAGGAGTCGAAATAGACGATGCCAAATTTTTTGATGAATTTTGTAATTTAAAAAATATATATCAGAAAATTTTGACTCCAATGACCACAATTTGCCTGCTCACGAAAAATGGGCAAAATACTTTAATGCAAGTATTTCTGAAGAAATTTTTTCACAGTTAATAAAAGCAGCCCAATTTATTTTTGCAATCCCATCTCACAATGCAAATGTTGAACGAATATTTTCACTTATTGCTGCTCAGTGGACCAAAGAAAGAAATAGACTGCTTTTACCTTCTGTGAAAGGAATACTTATGACTATTTATAACTTAAAACATATAAACTGTTCAGAGTTTTACAATTTTGTGCTTTTACCGGAAAATTTAACTCTTAAATAAAATACAAAGCAGCGAAAAGTACCTGTGAAGTAATTCTAGTTTTTTTGTGTGTTGTAACTTGTTTTACTTTGTAAGTTTCAATTAAAAATTTAAATAAAACATTTATTTTTTGGTCTTGTTTTATTTTATTAGAAAAATTAAATGGTAACTATTACCAAGATAAGGTGAACATTGTTACTTTGCTAAAAAATATGGCGTCCGGATTTTGTCCGGATTTTCTTAAAGGCTTGTCCTGAAAAACAAATTTTCATCTGGTAACCCTATCTATATTGGTTAGGCGGATTTATCTATTGGATGGTCTTCTTGCTGAGTACACGCCTGGAAAGATCGCTTCGGTCCTGGTCCCGGGTAATGAGCTGACTCTGTTCAGCCCTATTGACCTCTATGAACTGGTCGGTCGCCTGAAACAAAATAAAAGAAACCTCAAAACTCCAAAAATTTAATTAAAAACGACGTTTTGGTGGCAAGTCTGCCACCGTTGTCAAGTTAAAAATACAAATAAAATATTAGCTAATATTTAAATTAAAAATGATTAAAATTTAGATTATTTGTGTATCTCAAACTGAAAATAGTTTATTGTAAGTTAGGTAATTACCTTTTTTGTCTTACAAATAATAAATACACCAGTTACTTATGTCACTCATGACATATATGTCAAACTATTTTCAGTTTGAGATACAAAAATCATCTAAATTTTAATCATTTCTAATTTAAATATTAGTTAATATTTTACTTTTATTTTTTAATTTAATTTTTTAACTCTGACAACGGTGGCAGACTGGCCACCGGAACGTCGTTTTTTTATTAGAATTTTTGGGTTTTTTGGGTTTTTTTTTATTTTGTTTCAGGCGACCGGCCAGTTCATATGGGTCAATAGGGCTGAACATGGTCAGCTCTTATACCCTGGGACCAGGACCGAAGCGGTCCCATTCTTTCCAGGCGTGTACTCAACAAGAAGACCATCCTACAATCTGTGGTATAATCCTATTTCAGCAAACCTTATAATTCTGTTATTAAAATATGTTTTTTCCTACTTTTATTGAGTAAGGATTTTCGACAAAGTTTAAACTGCTTCTAGTCACTAAAAATAACAATAATTCAATTGGCAAATAGTTTGAATTACTTTTTGATTTCCTAACGTTGTAAAAATAAACAAAAAATATATTGTATAACAAAAAAGATTTAAAAAGGAGGGAAACAATAAGGCATATGGTCAAATTTTAGTGGGCCTTAATAACCACCAACAACGTGTGTAATGAAAAACTAAATAAATCATATTTGTACCATCATAAATTTTTTAAACATTAAACGTCTTAAAAACAAATAATAATAAAAAACTATACTTCAAATTTAATAATGTAGGTGTAAAATTACAAAATATACTTATATATAATAAACTATAATATGATAAAAATGTATTCATAAAGTATAGTAACTTTTAAAAAAACAAATATCGTAATAAGATTTCTATTTCTATTTTTTTTTCTTGGTTTCGGTTCCTTCAGGTCCAATCCACCACTCTCCCCCTTCCGGACTATGCTTTCCAGGGCTTCGTCGGCGGAAAATCTGTTCGTAGCTCCCAGAAATTCCAAAAGAAAACAAACAATTCAACGTTCGATGCAATGCATAAATTGTCGACTGTTAAATCAAGATCTGCTACTGGTGTTCCGTATAACCTTCACTTTCACTACTGACAGTTCCCATGGCACGCCCATCTATTTCCCGCCATTTGAGAAATACCTCGTGTTCACCACCAAACAGGATACCATCAGCTTATAGGAATCTTCGCTCACAGCGCTTAGATCCAGAAGAAAGATGCCGTCAATTTAGTGTGAATCTTTCCTTGATCCCCGAAGGTAAAAAACGTTCGTACGACACCTCTAGCCGCCACTCCGGGAAGAACTTTGTAGTCCTCTACGCACGTCCGCTCTGTTCGGAGGTCAAACAAAGAGTCTAATAAGATTAAGTTGAACCATTTTTTTATTATTTGTGGTAGGGGAGCCAAGAGGATTTCGGGATTTACTACAGCGCGACAGAATAATATACCGGGGGATACCTTGAACCCGGTTAAGTAACATCTACCAAATAGGAGCCCCGTATACAGGGCCGGTCGTAAAAACCAAAGTATATCCATCAGAAAATTTCGAACGAATCAGATTAAGATAGGGTAAGTTAATTACATGCTAAACCGTGTATGTGTATATGTTACGCTAAATTTGTGTAATTGCCGATTTCATGTATTCGACAAAATTTTCCTTAATTCGAAAAATAAGCAGTAGAGTTGCCGATTTCTTGTAATAGCATTTTTGTTAAAATTGCTTATTTCACGAAATGATTGTTTTATTTTATTACCATCTTATTTAATATGTATTCTTTACATATTTTAATGAAAAATGAGAAATTAATAAAAATTAAATTGTTTTGCAAAACTAAATAAAAATATAAAACCTTGTTTTATGTTTACAAATTGTCACAATTTCTTCATAACATAACATAACTTTACATTTGCCAAACATGCTTTTAATAGACTACAGTAAAAACCACCGAACAGGTAATTTGAATAATTGAAAGCACCACAGGCGGATATGCAAAACTTTCACATTGGGGAGGGGGTCATGCTTAGTTCTTGTTAGTTAAATCTTTTTTTTTTATTTCCTTAATAAAGAAAAATTAAAAAAAGGATATAACTAACAAGAACGAACCATAACTGTACTTTGCGTTTAGTTTGTTTGACATTTTAGTTCACGTACTAAGACACAGTTTTGCCCATTGCAAGAAATAGGCAACTCTACTGCTTATTTCCCGAATTAAGAAAAAATTATGCCGAATACATAAAATCAACAATTACACAAATTCGGCGTCACATATATTTCACTAACCTGACGATTTAAAAGTGACGTAAAGAAAGCGGAGGAAGACAGAGTTGTAAAATCAACGTTATTTTGACATTCTCGAGCATGGCAATTTTTTTTTATTTTGAAGAAAATAATTTAAGAGTAACGAAAAATTTATTATAACCCAATACTATCCGTACGATTTCCACAAGCCGAATAAATAACAGTATTTTTTTGACATAATTAAAAATTTATAGCTGCTTCCCCCACCGATAAAAAGGTATACATTATACACCATTTTTTTTTCTTATAATCTGAGCTTTGCACCCCAATAGGAATATGTCTCTATGACGCTCGAGTTAATCCCCATTTAGCATCGTGGGCTCCCCTACTATAACTACCTTTTACCATAAATAGCGTCACACTAGTGACAGCAAGTAAGCTACAAAGAGAATAGATAAGGATAGAGGATCAATCGCCGTTTTGAAAAGTGGCACAATTTAAAGAAAGGGTCTGCGGGATGGCAAGGCATGCGCATACGCACTCCAATGTCAAAATCGGCGGTATATTCAAAAACATTGATTTATTGAGTAAATATACATAAAACATTAATAAAAAGTGTGAAATGTGGTTAATACTGAAATTTATTAATAATTTAATAACTAAATATTGGTAATTTAGTGCTAATGGTGTATTAAAATCTATTTGGTAGAAGTCTATTTTTTTCTTAGATTGGAATAGGTTAATGTGGAAAAATATATATAAATTTGAGGGAAATAAGAACTAAAAATGAAAATCTAAATAGAATTATTTCTTGAAAACTAAACTTTTATTGTGAAATTACATATTTAGCATAAAGAATGGTTGTAAAATGTAAAAGAAGTGTATATAATTTTAAGAAATATATGAAAATAGCACGCTTAAACTTACCAACCAAATAAATTATAGAATTATTTTGATCCTATTTAGTTGAAAGGTATTATATTGTATAAGTTAATATTACTTATACTGAGAAAAGCGTAGTAGGATTTCAGTTTCCATAGGCCAGTGTGCTTGGTCCATTTTATTTGATATCTACATACTTGTTTTTTAGGTATGAGGAAGCAGATAAGATTGTTGGTTTTAATTAACATTGAAAATTTAAGTTTCCACAATACTGGATACTTACTTATTTTAAAATAAAATACTTTTGTAAAGGAAGCTCAAAAATGCTCGGTATTGCAGAAAAAAATTTTTAATTCTAAACATCTTTTTTCCACCAAATTTTCGATATTGACAAAAATAAGTGTACTTTTTTCTTAAGAAAAATTCATAATTTTTAGGATATTTCATATACCTACCTACCACCGAAAACAATTAATATGGGATGGTTGAATTTTTTCGTAAAATTAATAATAGTTTGCCTTATGGTACGAACTTAAGTAGACACACTCTAATCTTGGTTTGTACCTCAACTGGGTCATTTATTTAGTGTTTAGGCCTTTTTATTTTTTCGCTTTAGTATAATTTTTATCACTATTAATACTTTTTAAACTGGTCATTTGTCTGTCTTACAGTTCAATGAATTTTTTTAAATATGGAGTGACGCACACAGAAATCCTCTATTGGTTCATTGCGTTTTCACCTCCAGCAAGATATTCATTAAACATATTTTACGTATTTATATAAAATATTAATGTATATAATATTATGTTAAAAAAATAAATCCCACATAAAGTGTTGTTTTCATTCATAAAAAAACAACGTAAATAATTTAAAAACCAATAAATTTACACAAATGTTATTTCAATAATTTATATTTATAACACAGGTCACACGTAAAATTAAACC
Source organism: Listronotus bonariensis (assembly GCA_014170235.1). NCBI lineage: Eukaryota > Metazoa > Arthropoda > Insecta > Coleoptera > Curculionidae > Listronotus > Listronotus bonariensis. The sequence continues at coordinate 27,814 of JACEGR010003791.1, read as the reverse complement.
GAATAAAACACAAAACAAATAAATAGCCACAACAATAACAAAACATCAGCCATATTGAACAAATTGAAAGTCAAGAGTTTTGACATTTATAACAGCCAATAGCAAGCAGAAAAAAGAACATCTTATGCGCATGACGAGTAATCCCGCTGTGTTAAGTTAACCATCAAACCGGTTAAAGTTCGCAAGATATTTGGCTGATAGTATTGATTCAAACACAAAATGTTACGTAAAAAGTGCGTACTGAAACAAAAAAATTATAAATAAATCCAAACGTTTAACCAAGCACGTGCTTTTTAACAACTGTAAGCAAGAATAAAATAAAACTTTAACGAGCTTTTTCGGTCGCTGAACACAATCACAAGTCGCAGGTGTGTGCCATTTTTTAATTGGTGGGGGTAAATCAACTGTTTCTTTCCCCTTGTCCATTCTCTTTGGCTAATGCGCGACTACAAGGCTAAATTACCATCCTCTTCATGGGATTGTGGCGTTGAGGGACACGGAATTTTGTTAATCGGGCCTTATTACCCGCACCTACCTTAGTTCAAAACTAAGTCAAAATTTATATTTTTCTCCTGAGATAGGGCATTCCTTTCAGATCGCGGTAAATAAAGGGCAGAAGAGCAAAACAGGGATAAAACAGCATAAAGCAAATGTCGTAAATAATAAACAAAAATGTATCACCCCAGACACCAGCGCCATATAAATAAAACTAAACGCCAAAAGCACCAGTGAACACAGAACGCAAAGAGAAAATTATAACGGAAATGTATTTAACTGAAATTTTCGGGAATTTAAGGCACGATAAATTTTGGCTTTGCGAAACAAAGCTTACTTTCCATGGTGGAGAGGAAGTCGTGCATTTACTAGGATTGGCCAATAAATTATTGAGCTAACTATACTAGATACACATAGTTGGGTGTGCTTGCAGGCAAACTATAATTAAATTTATTTTACCTCCAACAAAGTTAATGAAACTTTTTAAACTTTAGGAATTTTAAACGATTTTTAATATTGTAAAAACTCAATAACAAAGTCAGTGGCGTACCGTAGGCAAAACAGGCGGAAGCGAAGTCGTATTCGCAAGGTCCCTTTTGTCGATAAAGATAGCAGAAAAAGTTAAGGACGAAAATAAAAGGTCCCCACTATCAAATACAGTACAGGCGTAGGCGACCATGTATGTACCCGCGAGGCCCTTTTCCAGAAAGATTTTGAAAGACTTCCAATAAACTGCATCTTTTCTATATTCCAATCATGCTTGCTACTGTTTATCTTGCACAAAGGTCTAACATTACAATGTCCAAGTCTCACATTTTATACCTTCAACTGCAAAAATAGTGTTTTCTTGCAAATTCCACCGGTTACTGCGGCCACCAGTCCTACCGACTATTTTGACCGTAGAGCTGGTGGAATGTTGGTTTGGGGTGGGGGAAGAAACAGCTGGTTATACATCAATGATTTTAAAGTTCCTCCTTCTAAAAGAATATTCACAACACCCAAAATAGTTATAATTGAAATTAATTTATATAACGGCATTTATCTTTTCGTTTTGGGGCCGTCCGTGGTTGCTGCAAGCTTTGTTTAAGGTCATGTTGAAGCATTTTGACAATAGACATTAAATTTTTTTCCTTCAAACCGTTTTTTTGCTAGCAATTTCTTTCTCAACCCAGAAGACTGCAACAAAACGCGCCTAATGCTTCCTAGCCACCAGGGGCGGTCATAGGGGACGGGGGCGTGGGAGTTTTTTTGTAAATTTTAAATTTATAAATTAAAGAATAAAAGAAAAACAATAAAAAAATAGCTGAGGGGATCTTTTTTGCTCTTCAAAAAATTTGAAATTTTTGTTTCTTTCTAGGGGTGCCAAGATTTTTGTTTTTTGGCACCTCACACAGTTTTTCTCGGCCTATAGCCCCCATTCAGAAAGTCGACATGATCGCGCCTGCTAGCCAATAGGCCCTTCAGGCGCGAGATACCCCAGGCGCGGGGCCATTCAGTATTATAAGTACTTTATAATCCCAGAATATCTTTACCTTCTACAAAATGATGGTATTTTAATAATACCTGACTTAAATTACCATATGATGAGTCTAGTTTCAAAGTGTACAATCTCCATTTATACTTTTTAATACAACAGTGAAATAAATGTCCCAAAAGTTGGATTTTTCTGCACTGAATGTAAATAAATCACTTTTAGGCCATGGCTACATCCATAACAGATGGTTCAAACTTAAAGAAAAAATAAAGTACATTCAATCTATAGATTCTTTGAAACTAATCCCCTCATATTTCCGAAACTAATAAAGTTAAATATAATTAGTGTGGTCTTTTTTAGTTCTTTTTAACATCTTTTTATTGGTAGTATTGGTGATAATATGCAGGATAGGATAATAGGTATATATATCATCTTTAAAAAGATCTTTAAGAAAATACCACATTAAATATATTTAACTTTATTACTGTCTAAAATATGGCCATTTAAATCAGGTATGTACCTAATTATTAAAGTACTGCCATTTTGTAGTAGCTTAAGGTATTAAGTATAGAAAGCGTCAAAGTTTTTATTTTATTTTAGTTATTTTTAAATATATTCTTTATTATTATTATTAGCTTTAATCCAGTATAAGAGATTTTGTTAGAGTAAGGAATTGAAATCTATTCACATTTTTGCTTTTAAATGTAGAGGGTGCCACCTTTCCACCAATCTTTTGGTTTTATTCAAAGTGTTATTACTTTTTGCCTCGGTATATTATGATTCTAGTAGGATTTATTCTCCTATATTTTTTGTACAAAAAAGATAAACCTAATAAATATTGCTATGAGCCACTGATTTTGATATATTTTAGATAAAATCTTTTATTTCACCTAAAAAATCCTTTACGCTTTATTTAGGCCACCCGGGTTTCTCTAAAAGGTCTACACAAATAGTTCCTAACTTTTCTTACGCCAAAATACCACGATTTAACCCAATTTGCCTTAATAACAAGTTGATCATTTGCAAGTTACAGGGTATCCAAGTAAAAAAGATATGTAAATCGAAAATTTGATCCCCAATATCTTGCAAACCGGCAACCCTTCGACCAAGGTAAATTGCATTAGATCGTTGTATTTTGGCCCAAAGAATTTGTGGTATTTTATACAGACCTTTGGACCCTACAAGATGGCCTGGATAAAGCGTAAATAAATGCAATGGCAAACTTTGGTATAAAATAAAATGTTTAATCTGAAAAATTTCAAAAATGGTTGGTCTTAGCTTATAGGATTCGTCATCCCAGCCAGGTCCGACGACCGCCCTCCTAGGTGGTGCACTGCAGCCTGAAGGCTTATTGTGTACATTGATCCCTACTACTTTCCATTCATTCCATAACTTGATGGTTGCTGCTCGGTCCGTTCATTCACCCCCGAGCAGAACACCGCGTGCCCAAAACCGACAACGGCCCGATCACCCATCCAAGTTATGACCGCGTTTCATGCTGCTTAACTCCGGTGATGGACGCTGCCGATACAACCGGGGTAGCTACAAGCGCTTAGCCTCAGAACAAAAAAAGCCATCAATTAAAAAAAAAGCATTGAAAATATTGCACAATTTCTTCTGCGTCGAAATTACATCCGTCCGAGACTGTACACTTAGAAACTAGCCCCTTTATTTGTTTGTATATAAACCCATCTTAAACCTTGGACTTCTAAATGCGAATAGTTAAAATTAGATACAAATGTTTATTGCTCTACATAAACAAACAATTTTGCCCAGAAATATTTAAGGCATACAAGCGGACCTGTGAAATTTTTGGTATGATCCAGTACAGGATGTCGGACAGTGGCCCAGGGCTCCCAAACCCAGTGGGCCCCTCTAAGTACGTCAGATTTAAAATTAAACTAGCGGAAATTTCTTCCCATTCTAAATATAAGTACTTAAATCATAATCCAATTGCGCGACTTTAATAATGATAACTTATTTAAAACAATACAGGGGAATTCTCAACATGTCTTGAACATCTTTGTTTAAAACTTGCGGGAACTTCCCTGTATTATTAACCTTGTTTAATTTGTTCCGCTTACAAGGGGATCCGCACTAGCGTACCAAGGGGAGGGGGACCGCCCTGGGAAAAGAGGGACTTTGGGTGTTTTAAAAACACATAATGTCCTGAAAAAGGTGGTATCTCCCTTTAACCGCTTTATTTTTAGTTAAAGACCCCTTTTTTTGGGTTGTTAACAGACGCGGTCGGTGGCTTTTTTCTCAGACAGGGAAAAATTTTGTGAGCAAGTAATTGTGCCTCGCTATACAACATGTTATATTTTCTATACCTATAAACATAAACGATTTTTATGGAGATTTTTATGGACAGACTTTAACAATCATCAATTTTAGGCGAAGAAACAATTCGAAAGCGGTATTTACCAATCGGTTATGTTGACGTTTAAACAATGTGTTATACGTCAAAGTTGTCACCAATTATTACCGCGGTTATAATTGGTTGAACGCCTAAAATTGATAAATGACTACTTTTGCCAAAAAAATATGTAAACAAATATCCACTGCAAAAACTAATAAATAATAAAATAACCTTTTTCTAAAACCGCTAAAAACAATGATGTTTTTTAATCGCTTTCTCTTTGATCCCCGCGACTTTATAAAACTTTAAATTCTGATTTAAGTTTAAAAATATTTATATCATAATTATTTTCACCAGTTTAAAGTACCCTTTTTCTCTTTTTATCTTTTTTTGCTGGTCTGGCTGAGTCCTAAGTAATCAGAACTCGTAATTAGAACTAACATTTTGTTTGTTGCAGGCATTGGCCATTTTACAATTATACGTCATTTTTTAACATTCTGAATTGCGAGTATATTATGCTTCCTTTATTGGTTTTAATGCATTTTTTGGCCTGGCTGGTTATCCAATTAGCCAGTCACAAAGTCTTACTTACAAAAATGGAGCCTAGAAGTTTATATTTTTAATCATATAGCTATAATAACAATAGGAATAAAGTATAAGCCTATCACATATAAGACAGGGACACACACTTCACGCCACTGGGTTCTATCAGGGCGACTTTTTTAACACACAGAGAGGACCACCAAGTAAGGGAAACCACAAAGGTTAAAAATGGGAAAACCAAACCTACCGCCTAATAACTATGTATATCACAACAATTCTAAAATAAATGTAACTTATAATTTTAAATTATTTCTATGTAGAAAAGACATCAGCGCATTATTTACCTTTGTGCTAAAAGATTAAGGATGTTAAGGGGACACACAGCTTTACACTCTTTGATTAAAACATTATATAGGGTGTTAATCTCAACTATTTCAATTTTATTATCTCCCATATTATTGGATTGTCTTTATAGTGCCAAGATTTATCGTTTGAAAGGCTTTAAGCACGGACATAGAGTTAGACAATATTACAAAGTGGTGATTGTAACAGTCAACTATAAATTTAAAAGCCTTGCAGATTGCTATGGCTTCACATGTAAAAATGCTGACGTATTTTATTTATTTTAAGTTAATTTTTATTATTAAGTTGTGTAATATAAACAGCTCCACTAACATCTGCACTTGTGGAGGCCTCTGTATATGTAATGTAATCATTATATTGAGAGATTTCGGAGTTTAAAATAGCGGCATTAACAGCATTGTTGTCAGTAAAAGGAGAAAATTTAACACATATGACTTGAAAAGAGCTCTGATATTCATAATCAGTATGGTTAAAAGGTTCAATTAAATTAAAAGTTGTATTAAAGTTTCCAAAAGCCTCGCAGAGGGGAGGTGAGTTTTTATGTAGCCAATATTTGTTTGTTAAATCATTTGTATTTAAAATAGAGATGTTAGAAAAGAATTGTGTTTTTAGAAGGGCTTGTTTAAGTAAAAACTTATTTGCTAATGCCCCTGAGTAAACACAAGGGGGCTCCAGAGCTTTAACCAGGATGGATTCTACTGGAGAGGTTGTCATGGCTGCTAAACAAACTCTGCGAGAGCTTTGTACTGTATACGATCTAGTTTCTACAAGTAAGTGTTACAAGCAGAGCCATAAAGGAACCTACCATAATCTAATACTGATCTAATATATAATTTTTTAAAGACTAGGGACGTATGTACGTCGCATACCCATTTTAATGCATTTTGATCATGTTAAATTATGACCTAGTGAATTTTCTCCATTCTCGCAAAGGGAGTTTTTGCATAATAATGAATTAAGCGGAAATTTTTGCATATTAATAGACACCTATGTGCTTTTTTTTTGTTAGAATTCATTGACCAAATGACCTTATGGACGAGCTGCGTCTGATGTTACCACTTTTACTCGCGAATGGACACTGAAAAAAACAGTAAAACCCTTCTAATTGCGTGTGTGAGTTTCCGTTTAAGAAAAATGCCGGTATTCCATATATAGTCACTTTCCTTTAAATGAAGGAATTTAAGGACGAGAAAATTTTGTGAGCGGCCCAAAATTTAAAATTTTAAAATTCCAAGGTCAATAATTGCTACATTAATATATTTAACACCTCAATATCAACATTCGAAGGTCGTTTCAAAAAATAAAAGAAAGGAATACACTATACTTAAATATAGATAAACTAGCCGTAGCTACTTCGTTGGGCGTTATTTATATATTTTTTTTTAACTTTTCGTTTAATTATTAATCATAATAAAACATAGCCTATAGCATTTCTAAATAGTGTGCTTTCTGATTATAAAATAATTTTCATGATTGGTTCAGTATTTCCGAAAGTAAACCCTTACAAACAAACAATTAAAGTTACAAACTTTACCTCCTTATTTATACTATTAGTATAAATGAATATCGCAGGAAAAATCTACTTAAAAAGGTAAATTCGTTGCTTTTTTCTTATCTGTTTAAATTAATAAAAAATAACTTGCTTTGGGCAAGAATCGAACCTGGATCGCCCGCGTGGCAGGCGAACATTCTACCATTGAACCACTGAGGCTCATATAAGAAATCTGACCTATATTTTCCTGCTAACTTAATATACATATGTCATTATTTTTCTCTAAAATTTTTATTTTATCATTATAAAATATAGCACTTCGGAATAGTGTATAGCTTTCTGATTGCGAAAGAATTTCCATAATCGGTTCAATATTTCCGAAGATTAGCCCTTACAGACAAACAGTCAAAGTTACAACTATCCTCTTTATATTTAGATTAGTATAAATGAATATGTAGGAACAAATCTACTTAAAATTAGTAAATTCGTTGATTTTCTATTCTTATCTATTTTTATAAAAATAAGAAGAAATCTGCTTTCGCAAAGAATCGAACCCGGGCCGCCCACGTGACAGGCGAGCATTCTACCACTGGACTAACTGTAGCTTATAGGCGTAGCTACAAACTTATCCTCTTTAGTATGGATTGATATGTATATGTCATTATTTTTCTCTGAAATTTTTGTTTAATCAATATAAAATATAGCCTAAAGCACTCCTGGATAGTGTAGCTTTCTAATTGTGAAAGAGTTTTTATGATCGGTTAAGTGTTTCTGAAAAATTAGCCCTTAAAAATTTATAGTTTATTCAAGATAGTTGACCCTTGCCCACTTTGTTGGGCGTTAATATCTGAACTTTATATTTAATCACAGTAAAATATAGCCTATAATACTTCTAAATAGTGTAGCTTTCTAAATGTAAAAGAATTTTTATAATCGGTTCAGAACTTCCGAAGATAAGTGGCTACAAACAAACAAACCAACAAAGTTATAAACTTTACTTTATAATATTAGTAGAGGAAAGTGATCAAATATGGAATAGTATCCTTAATATGGAATACCGGCATTTCTCTTATACGGAAACTTACACACGCCATTAGAGGGGTTTGTCTCTTTTTTTTATGCCCATTCGCGAATAGTGGTAACATGCCAGTAAAGCAAGCCCTTTCGTCGCTGTAGCAATGTTTTGTTTTATCGCTTTCTCATAACCTTAGACTATTCACAACAGACCAAACATTACTTGTTTAAAGGATAAAAGGTCATTGCTCATAACTTTTTAAGGTTTTTAAAAATATTACTATACTAAATTAATGGAGAAGGACCTCTAAATATTAAAAGTAAGGGCCTAAATCTTCACGATATTTTCTTTTTTTTTAATTGACCGGAAAATTGAATTTTCCACTCAATTTTTAAGCGGAAAATGCTATTTTACAGGACTAATTTACTTTCCGGTCCCTAGTTTACTTTCCGGTCTCTCATTTACTTTCCGGTCCCTGATATCAAAAAATCCTGTTAGCCATGACAAAAATTGTCAGAGTTCAATTGTTACTATTTGACAGTTCAAGATATTGTAAAGTAAAGAAAGCATCATTTTGCCAAAATGGAGTCAGACATGGAAAATCCAGATGAAATAATTGAAGCAGCGTTCTTATTGTCGTTTAAATATAACACTAAAAATTTACACAGTTTTTTTTCCGGTCAATAAAAAAAATTATGTACGATACTCGACCGAGAATAACTTTTACGGGTCTCCTCAAAACTACAGGACTCGCCTACGGCTCGCCCTGTAAATGTTTTCGTCGACCCGTAAAATACCATTTTCCGGTCTAGTAACGTAAATAGCTATTTTGTCACCCTAAACAATATTTTTGATATAAAAAAAAATTTAAGGCCATATTTTTTGTCCCAGTCTACTGTTATAGTTTTCCATATTGGGGGTACCTATTCCATATTTAGCTACCATGTTCATTTTTTAGGTTTTTCCTTTTTATTCTTAATTAAAATAAATCAGTATAAATAAAAAAAAAATACAAAATAAATACAAATATATGATTGTTAATTTTTACTACAAAAAGTTTTTTATAAATATTTTTATGCAAATTATGTGTAAAAAACTAAATGATATTCCATATTTGGGCACTTATTTTCTCTATACAAGGTGAGGATTTTAAAGTGTTACAATGCGATATCTCTAAAATGTGTTGCACGATTTTAACAAAAGTTGGTATGGGTAACAAGTAGCAAGGGGGACATACTCTGACGTATTACTTAAATTTTTACCCCCTCCAGTTTTTGACGGGTGGGGGTAACTTCAGAATTTTAAATAGAAAAGTGTAGTTTTTTCTATGAAATTTTAATCAGCATAAAAAACTACATAAGTGTACAAAAATTACTTCATTTGCTTTACTGGTTGCCTAGTAACGAATTTTTAAGGAAATAATAAACGAAACAATAAATTAATTAGAATATTTAAAATTAACGCTGGTTATGCTTCAAAAGGTGTTGAAAGTGGCCTCCGTTGACTTCTAAACATTTCAAAATTCTTTTTGACAGGAGTTGCGCACACGATTTAACATGTCGGCAGTTACTAATGTACAAGCTTGTCGAATACGGGTTTTCATGTTTTCTGGTGTGGTTGGTGCTGTAGCCATAACTTTTTGTTTTATAAATCCCCATAGAAAGAAATCTAAGGGGGTCAGATCAGGAGATCTAGCAGGCCAGTTTACAGGACCACCTCGCCCAATCCACCTGTCTCCAAATATGTAATTCAGAGAATCTCGTACTTGCCGCGCAAAGTGTGGTGGAGCACCATCTTGCTGAAACCACACTTCTTCTTGCCTAATTCTATTGTCATTTAGAAGCTGCGGCAAATTGTTATTTAAAAAGTTATTGTACATTTCCCCATTTAGTGGGCCATCAAAAAATGTGGGCCAATTACTTTGTCTGCAACAATACCACACCAGGTATTCACTGACCAAGGATGCTGATTTGGCACCATCCTAATCCAGTGTGGATTTTCAGCTGCCCAATAGTGCATATTGTGTCTATTGACCTTAAATTAAAAGCAGAAAATTAATGCGAATTGCAATACCAAATGCAAAAATATCCTAGTGGCAAATAAATAGTTACCTGACCACAATTAGTAAACGTAGCCTAAATTTTTAAAATAAAAGTTCAATTAAAATTTCATAGAAAAAACTACACCTTTCCTTTTAAAATTCTGAAGTTACCCCCCACCCGTCAAAAACTGGAGGGGTAAAAATTTAAGTACTACGTCAGAGTATGTCCCCCTTGCTACTTGTTACCATAGAGTAAGGAAATTATAAGAGTTACCATGTAATAGCCGATTTAAGGACAGGTCATGCGAAAACTCCCAATATAATTTTATTCGTTTCTCGTTGAAATACCGCCAGTTAGTCATTTCACTAAGCTTACGTGTTTCCCCACCGCTGATGTTACACGAGGCGAGGCTTCGACCGACGCATTTAAAGTGTAAACTGGAAAAATGACAAGCCTGTCGCCAAGCCTGCCGCAAAAGCGGTACGAAAATTTTAGCATGCCATGGTTTCTCTTATCCGTAGGTATGTTACTTTATGTTGTTACCCATACCAACTTTTGTTAAAATCGTGCAACACATTTTAGAGATATCGCATTGTAACACTTTAAAATCCTCACCCTGTAGATAAGCGTGGTGCTTATTCAAAGTTTATATATAACGAATATTTTTCATTTTAATTTTCAGAAAGTGTGCATTGCGTATTCTTTAATTTTAAATTAATAATTTTAATTAAGACACCCCTTTCTGGTATAATTAATTACTTGCTGACTCGGTAATAAGTTAGGCTCCTTGAAAAATATTGTACCTTCGTTAATTTATTTAATCAGTACGAAGTTTATTATAGGCTGTCCCTTAATTAAATAATACCCAAATATAATTAAAACTCCTCGAAAACTCCGTTTTAATGAGGCTTTTAAAAGTGTATTTGTCATCGACAATATAAGTTATTTGCCGTTCGTGGCTTTAATTTTCTCAAAAATAAATTGGATCTTTTTGTTTTGGCGATAATCCGCAGATAAAGTAAAACATCAGGATTTTAGACCGACGAATAACAGTATTGAATGAGGTTGCTTCATACTCTTTAAAAATAACTAGAATACCTACTTCGTACCGAAGTCTGTAATATAAAACGGCGTATCGTGCGTGGACAATTTACTAGTAACTTTATTTTTCTCACTAGAAACTACTACTGTTGGTAACATTGTCACACATCAATATATTTTTCAATATGGGCGTCTCGTTTATTCGGTCATCATTTAGTTTATTCCTTTTACCTTGACGCAAAGTCGATTGATGAGATAAGGTCACGACATTCGCCATATTGGCTAGCGCGGCTTGACGTCAAGTCGGGCCATTTTCGGCCATGTTTGATTTTAGGCAGATCAGTGGCGTAGAATTAAGGAGAAAACAAAAAGAACTTTATGTTGTAAACAAAATTTATTGGATTATTTTAATAGGCATACCCTAAAACAAAAACATAAATGTGGTTTAAATATTGAAAATTAAAAATTATAAAAGCGACGACAGGACGATGAGGTACCTGGCAGAGCAAAACATTTACCATGGTTCCGTAAGTCAAAAACCATTTTAAAAACTTTGTATACAGGGTGTCCGCTAATGAATGGTACACAGAAAAACCACAGATTCCTTATGCCAAAATATTAAGATTTAACCAAACATACCTAATATCCAAAAGTTTATAATAAGGAAGATACGGGGGTGTCATAGTAAAAGAAAAAGTATTTATTTCGATAATTGTTCCCCCTTTTAAATATCTTAATAAAACGGTATCTAGGGATTTTTAAACATTAGCTTTGCAGATCGAATATTAATTTTTGTGTGTAGACTAGAGGGCGATGGTACACTATTTAAAATTCTCTAAAACTACCCAATTTTTGTTACTACTCTGTATGTATGTAAACTAGTAAGCTTCTCTATGCTTTCTGCACAAAAAAGGTATACTTAGTAAGAATCGGTCTTGACAACCGTTTTTAAGGTATTCACGTTTCAGTTGTTTAGTGCACCCGAAAGTATGTATGTACCTTTAATAACATCGTATTAGCTATAATTACAACTGCGCAGATATAAATACCTGATATTCAAAAACTCCTGGATACCGAGTTTTATTAAAATGTTTAAAACATATCAAAAATTATCGAAATGCATGAATAAAAATATTTATACCTCTTTAACACACCGTATCTTCCTTATCATTAACTTTTGGATATAGATATGTTTGTTTAAATCCTAAATGGGTATTTTCGCATAAGAAATCTGTGGTTTTTCTGTGTACCATTAATTAGCGGACACTCGCATCTGTATCATATGTATATAAAAACACGAATGACTGAAAACTATTCGACTAAACACTATCAAAATCTCTAAAATAAAACGAGTCCGAACCAATAATATGTGAAGTCTCTAAACTAACCAAAAACATTAACAACTGGAAATCCTTGCAAAATATACAACCAAAATATTTTTACCAAACAAAGCTTCGACAAGGCACGACTCTGTCATCAGCTGATAATGCTACCAACTTTGAACAGAACTGCCAACCGAAATCGTAATTCTCACACCCTCACGTCCCTGACAAAAGCTATCACCGGTCTTGCTTATGTCTAAACCCCTTCTCATAAAGAAACTCTGCCTTGAAGAACCGTTCTCTGAACTGTCAATAGTGTCAGGAACGGTTCTACCACAAAAAAATGTAAAAAAATTGTAAAAGGAACACTTATGGTCTCGTTCTGGGCGCTTCCGGAGCATAAAAGGAATACAGCAATTGACGGTGGCAGCACTTGAACGATGTTACCAACAGAAGTAAAAGGGTGTTTTCAATATCGCGAAATAAAAGTCACTAAACACATAAACTACCTTTTTTAAAAACCAGTAGTTTTTATATATTTTTTTATGATGGCTCTGGGTTGCTTTAGATAAAATTTTAGTGAAATAACGCAGAAAACAGAAATAATGATAGAGGAGCCCAAGAGTGGGATTTCGGAATTTACTACAGCGCGGCAGATTAATATAACGGAGGATACCTTGTACCGGGTTAAGTACCTTCACAAAATATATGAGCCCCGTATACAAGGCCGATCGTAAAAACAAAAATTTAACCATCAGAATTTTTCGAGCGCGTCTGTTTAATATAGGGTAAGTAAATTGCATATTAAACAGTGTATAGTTAAGACTATATTTATTGCATTCTGAAAGCGATGCCGCCAAGTACACAAAAAATGATAAAGTAAACAAACCTTTTCGAAAGCACATAGCCTCTGACAGAGCCTGATTACATATTTTTTAGATAAATAAATAAAAATATTGCGAAAATACGTATTACGTACTTAAAAACATCCTTTTATTTCGTCTCTGGCGTACCATAAAACCTGTAACGCGTGGCGTTGTCGTCGGATTGAATATTTTTTGCTGCAATAAATCATTGTTCACAAAGGGGTTTATTTACTTTATCATTTTTTGTGTACTTGGCGGCATCGCTTTCAGAATGAAATAAATATGGGTCTTACTATATATTCCACTAATCTGACAATTTTAGAGTGGCATAAAAAAGCGGAGAGCTACAAAGTTTTAAAAATACGTTATTTTGACATTCTCGAGCGTGGATATTTTTTTATTTTTAAAAAAATAATTCAAGGATAACGAAAAATATATAATCCGATAAGATCTGAATGATTCCCACAAGCCGAAATAATAACAGTAATTTTTTAACATTTTAAAATTATAGCCGCTTCCCCCACCATTGAAAAGGTATACATTATACAGGGTGTCTAAGAATATGTGGGCAATCTCTTGGGTTTATTTAGAACATAACATAAAAATAATGTGACATGATCATATACATTTTTTTACTTAAGTCCCTCTTTACAAAGATATGTGCCTTTAAAGGACGCCACTGAAAATCGCTTTTTCGTAAATAACTTTTATTTCACTTGACATAATAAAATAATTTTTTAATATGATAAATACCAGTTAGGACTCTTTAAAATGGTATCCTTGTAAAACATTTGCCTTCCCTAGTTCTCCAGTGGCGGACTAACCCTTATACAACGGTACTAATTATTTTTACACCCTGTATAATAAAGAAATGAAAATATCATTTTTAAATACCTTAAATCCTAAGCTAAAAAAAAAGTACTCCTGTCCGATATCGATAAAGTGAAGCATTTTCGAGAAAAACAACATTTTGATTAAATAGGGTTATATTTAAAAATTTTGTTCGGCATAGGCCCTCTCTTTATTTTATGCTTCCCTAGCTTTAATTATCAAAGATTATGGAACCCTTTATAATGCTGCAACAATATTTTTTAGTTTCGTGAAAATTTAAAAAAACTTTTAAAAGGTTTTTTAGTACCATTTTCAACAGAATAACCTATTGATTTTAGATGACCCAACTAAACAAAAACTTGTTTTTGTCGAAAACGCTTTAGTCAAAGTCGATTGATGAGATAAGGTCACGACATTCGCCATATTGGCTAGCGCGGCTGTGACGTCAAGTCGGGCCATTTTTGGCCATGTTTGATTTTAGGCAGATCAGTGGCGTAGAATTAAGGAGAAAACAAAAGAACTGTATGTTGTAAACAAAATTTATTGGATTATTTTAATAGGCATAACCTTAAACAAAAACATAAATGTGGTTTAAATATTTAAAATTAAAAATTATCAAAGCGACGACAGGACGATGAGGTACCTGGCAGAGCATAACATTTTCTATGGTTCCGTAAGTCAAAAACCATTTTAAAAACTTTGTATACAGATTCCTTATGCCAAAATATTAAGATTTAACCAAACCACCACCTTCTAGATGATTTGAATAATTGTACTAGAATGAGCCGTCAGTACAATTCTAACATCTAGAAGGCGATGAACCAAACATACCTAATATCCAAAAGTTTATAATAAGGAAGATACGGTGGGTGTCATAGTAAAAAGAAAAAGTAAATTTATTTTGATAATTGTTTCCCCCTTTTAAATATCTTAATAAAACGGTATCTCGGGGTTTTAAACATTAGCTTTTCAGATCGAATATTTAATTTTTGTGTGTAGACTAGAGGGCGATGGGTACACTATTTAAAATTCTCATAAACACCCATTTTTTTGTTACCACTCCGTATGTATGTAAACTAGTAAGCTTCTCTAAGCTTTCTGCACAAAAAAGATATACTTAGTAAGAATCGGTCTTGACAACCGTTTTTAAGATATTTACGTTTTAGTTGTGCACCCGAAAGTATTTACCTTCAATAACATCGTATTAGCTATAATTACAACTGCTCAGATATAAATAGCTGATAGCTAAAAACTCCTGGATACCGAGTTTTACTAAAATGTTTAAAACAAATCAGACATTATCGAAATGCATGAATAAAAAATATTTATATCCCTTTAACACCCCGTATCTTCCTTATCATTATGTTTGTTTAAATCTTAAATGGGTATTTTCGCATAAGAAATCTGTGGTTTTTCTGTGTACCATTAATTAGCGGACACTCATCAGTATCATATGTATATAAAAACAAGAATGACTGAAAACTATTCGACTAAACACTATCAAAATCTCTAAAATTAAACGAGTCCGAACCAATAATATGTGAAGTCTCTAAACTAACCAAAAACATTAACAACTGGAAATCCTTGCAAAATATACAACCAAAATGAAAATGGTAAATTTACACAGTTTTTACCAAACAAAGCTTCGACAAGGCACGACTCTGTCATCAGCTGATAATGCTACCAACTTTGAACAGAACTACCAAGCGAAATCGTAATTCTCACACCCTCACGTCCCTGACAAAAGCTATCCCCGGTCTTGCTTATGTCTAAACCCCTTCTCATAAAGAAACTCTGCGCTTTAGTTTTATCAACATCTAACAGAAGTACCTTTTTTTTAGCTAAGGATTTAAGCTACCCAAAAATACCCTATTTCGTTTCTTTATTATACACGGTCTAAAAAAATGTATTACAAGGATACCAATTTAAAGATTTTTTACTTGTATTAATCATATTAAAAAATTATTTCATTTCACCAAGTAATATAAAAGTTATTTAATTAAAACCGATTTCCAGCGGCTTCCTTTAGGGGCACATATCTCTGTAAAGAGGGGTTTTAGGAAAAAAATTATAGGAACTTGTCACTATATTTTTACGTGTTCTATATGAATCCAAGAGATGGCCCACATATTCTTGGACACTCTGTTTAATATTTTTTCTTCTTTTTCTCTAAGCTTTGCAACCGAATAGTTCTCTATGACGCTTGAGTAAATGTCCATTTAGCATCGTGGGCTCCCCTATTATAAAGCCCAATCTATTTAGCTGCCCAAAACGTGAAAATTAAGGTTTGCCAAACAGCTCCGCGTTGGTCACGAAATCCTCACCAAGTGTGACTAATTGGTCATTCAAACACCAATTTGTATAGCGATTTTAAAAAATAAAAATTGTGAGTGGTCTAAAACTAAAAATTTAAAAAACAAATTATAAAAGCTGGTAAGAATTAGAAAAAATGGTCATAGGTATTTATTATTTGGTCAAAGATACTGGAATAGATAAAAGAGTCTAAAATTTAAAGATCAATAATTGCTACATAAATATATTTAACACCCCAATGTCAACATTCGGAGGTCGTTTTATGCTGTAACAATTGATCACGCATTGGTCACATGGTCATTAGCCACAGATGGCCAACAGTAAAATAGAATTAAGAAAAGTTGTATTTAAATTATTTACATAGGGGTGGTTTTAAACTTTTTTCTGAAAATGTGTTGCACCCCAATATCAACATTCAGAGATCTTTTAATGTTATATAAATTGGTCACGAGTGGTCACGATTGGTCAGTCGATCTCAGTGACCTACTAACCAATCGTAACCAATTCGTGAGAAAGTTTTAAAGCATAGAATGAGCTCTGAGAGTTTATATTGAGGCGCTACTATATTTTAGAGTCTATTTTACCGCTAAAGTATGGAATAAAATCCATTATTTTGGCCAAAAAGCAACTTTGAAATTTTATAGCCTATGCTGCGTATTTCAAAGTAGATACTCCAAACTACATGTACAAAAAATGATTAAAGGATTTGACGACTTCTGTTGAGTTGATTAGAAAAAAGAAAAGGTATTTTAAGAATAAATGGAAATCATACCACTAAAAATAATTAAGTATTTAATGAAAAGTGTTTTAGCTTTGCCGCAAAAATTTTAATAATTAACTATATTATTCTTACCTATGTAAACCTAAATATACAACATTAAATCTACTAAATTTATTGATAGCCTAGTTTGTTAAAAAAAGAGTAAAATAATTTTAATAATAGAAGCTATTGTTGTGTTTCCGATGCAAAGTCTGGCTACTATGTGTAAAAGGTTTTTTACCGTTTCTTTAATCTGTTTTAGTACTAACAATTGCCGTGCTACTTTTTGCTACTTTTACTGGATGTAAGGAAATATACAAGCTTTTTATAAATTACATGGTATTCCATCTAAAAAATTAATATTTTTGTCCTACTCTGAATATCTTAAAAGATAAAAGCATTCTAATGAAAGACACGGATACCACTACAGACGTACACAAGAAAGCAGTGTTTTAAATTATTTTATAAATTAAAAAATAAAAAAGTTAGGAAGATGTAAATTTATTACGCTTTTTATAATAATTTATTTTTATTACTTTTAGATTTGGATGGTCATATTTCGGAAACTAATTGAGATAAACATACAAAATGTGGTAATTTTTTGAAGCTTTCTAAAAGATCTTTTTGGTGGTAATACATGGTGTTCCATTAAAAAAATCATACTTATTGGCGTACCTTGTATATCATATGAGATAATAAACATTCGATTACTGATTAGAAAACTACAGAATTAACCAAACAAACTGATAATTTATTTCATTTTGTACAATAAAAAATAATAATGTTATTGGGGTGTCAAATTATATTATTATATTATAGGTTTTCGTTTCCCAAAAATCACCTGTAATAATGTGTTTTTTTCAATATTTTTCCAGTAAAGGGCACCTCATTTTAAGTTAGATTACTAGGTTTTAGAATTTTGGCCAAAAAATTTAATTTCTATTCCATTGTGTGATGATCAATTACTAACTACTCACTAATCAAGAATTTTTTAATTTGGGCCCTCACAAAATTTTGTTCGTTCTTTTATCTCTATAGTTTCTAGAATGTGGAACCTGCTGCCCGCAGGAGAATATTTTTCCCCTACCAATCTTCAAGTATTTTAAGTCCCGTGTTACCCTCCCTCTTACCTTGCTGAAGACACTTACTGTACGTAAGTATTTGGATTTTACAGCCTTCGTGGCTTGTCTAAAGATTTATTAAAAATAATAAAGATTGAAGTCCATAAATTACGTGAGGCATTTAGGAGGGTCGACTTAAATCGCAGCTAATCTCACCGTGGAGGAAGGAAGGGGCTGTGCAAATAATACGTAATTTTTCTTTCGCTAGATACAGAAAAAGTTAACGAGATTTGGGCAAATCCTCTCGGGAAAAATGTGAAAAATTATGTGATACAGTGTCACTTTTTGGGTCCGAGGGCCTTTTTTCTGCTCTTCAAAATTTTTTCGAAGACAAAATCAAATTCTGGTTTAAAAAATGGTGCCTTTTTACATTCCCATAAATCTCATGTCAGATGGGGGATGGAAAGGAGGGGGTCCATAAATGAAAAGAAAATGCCTCACGTAATTTATGGACTCCTCAAAACATTGACAAATTACAACAAAATTGGCTAAAAGATATTTAAGATTTTTACAAAATCCAATTTTTCGTTTACAATTTTAACACCCTGTATTTTAATAACGAACCATTAACGGACTCATATTTACATAATTTTTTTTTATTATTTTGGTAAGGAGATTGTACTGTTTGGCACCACAGTTTACGAACACCCTGTACACGACAACGGTGCTAAAAGAGTTAAATACACTGGTAAAAAAATTATGGGTTTCTGTTCCTATGCTTATAATTCTGATTCTAGACATTAATAAACACTTAAATTTACATGTTTTGTTCTTAAAGTTTGCATTTGTCTAATTCACGTGAATAAGTAGATATATTTAATAAGAGAGAGGTCATACAAACATAAAAAAAAACATTTAAAAATATATGGTACGCCATTGCTTCATTTTTAAATAAAAATTATTTTTTTACTCGCGTGCGCAAAGTTACTTTGCGCACCCGTTTGCGTGCGCAAATTTGAACTTTGTGCACGCAATCTAACATTAAAAATGTAACTGGTATTGCAACAACAAATAAAAGTCAATACCGACAAATACTACCTGACGTTGAGAAATACTAGAATAAAAATAATATTTTTTTTACTTTTCAGATATTCATAGAAAAAATATTGTTTCTAACACTTGCGCAAAGTGTCTTTTAAGCACTAATAGCTTACTTACTGCTTTTGGGTGCGGGAAAGTATCACTTTGCGCACTTGTTGGGAAAATAACTATTTTAGATCAACATTTATTTTGCAAAAAAATTGACCTCCAGACTTCTTTCTTCCAATGCACCGTTTTCGCAAAAAAACTAAAAATAGGGCACTAGCATACTAGTTCAAAACAATTTTGCTATACCACAAATTCCTGATAACGGTTTTAATTTTTTTTTTTACGCGAAATTAATTCATTGAAGAAAAAAAAGTCAAAGGTCAAATTTCTTGGAAAATAAATAGAGATTTTAAAAATAATTTTTATTAAAAAAGAACCAGGGCTATGCTATCTATTTTTGAAAATTTCTTGAGTGTACATCCCGTTCGGACGTCACTGATAGAAATAATTAAAACTCTTTAACATTAAAAAATGGTGCTTAGTAGATGCGTGTCAAATTTTATGAAAATATCTAAAACATTTTTAAAGTTATGACAAGAAAACGATTTTTGTTTTAAAACTTTAACACCCTGTTGCTTAATATTTAAGAGGTTAAAGACATATATATTCATATAAACCTTTTTTTTAAACCAAGAAATTGTATCCTGTATTTTAAGCCATCAATTAAATTACACCCTGTATAAAAATCGGTGAATTTTGAAAAAATAAAAAAAATTGCTATAATTTCTACAAAAGCAATCTATAATAAAAAAATATATTTTTTTCTTGATTATGGCGTGGGAGAAACTAAATTTTAATATGTAGAAGTCAGAACCAGAAATCGTGTTGACTGGTGCTATTCTAGCGTTCATAATATTACAGTGTTTCCTATCGTAATATTAATTATTAATGAAAAAGAGGTAAATATTAAATAAAACAAATAAGTAAAATTATGTTATTTTTGTTTTAAAACTTTAACACCTTGTTGCTTAATATTTAAGAGGTTAAAGACATATATATTCATATAACCCTTTTTTTTAAACCAGGAAATTGTATCCTGTATTTTAAGCCATCAATTAAATTACACCCTGTATAAAAATCAGTGATTTTTGCAAAAAATTTAAAAAATTGCTATAATTTCTAAAAGCAATTATAATAAAAAAATATATTTTTTCTTGATTATGGCGTGGGAGAAACCAAATTTTAACTAACTATGTCAGAACCAGAAATCGTGTTGACTGGTGCTATTCTAGCGTTCATAATATTACAGTGTTTGCTATCGTAATATTAATTATTAATGAAAAAGAGGTAAATAATAAATAAAACAAATGAGTAAAATTGATATTTTCTATTTGCATAATTGAAACATAACTAAAAACAATAACAACATCTTTCTATTTCAAATAATATTATGAAACAATAAACTCCTATTAAACTTATCAGTTAATAAAAATACATCTTGGACTAGTAATTTGAAACACTGATCATTTTAATTATAAATATAATCAATTTTGTAACAAATAATTTAAAGAGAAACCAAGTAAAAAATTATAAATTTACCGACCCTGTTTTTTATGTAAAATTACATGAAATCATAATTTAATATTAATACTATCATAAGTGTATGGTTTTTAGCATATACGCCTCACACTTCATTGTCAACTAATGAATTATAATTTGATTTCTAAAAAAGAAATTAATACGTGTGAGACCTTTAGAAATAAAGTGAAGACAAGTAAACTGATTTTTTTTAATTTAGGACGTTAAAACTGTGTTATTTTAAGCCACAATTGGACGTAACCAAATTACAACAAAATTTGACAATAGTTGTGTAAAAAATATTTGTAAATTTATATAACTTATATTATATGATATTATACTGAGCATAAAATATTTTGAAAAACTAAAAAATAGTAAAACATGTTCAGTCTTAGGTGTTATATCACACATAACTTATGTAAGTTTACAAATCCTTTTCAACAACTTTGGTAGAAGTTTTTAACACGCTTTTATTAGCTTGGGTTGTAACTATTCTATCTATCTATCTATCTATCTATCTAGTAACGGAATCTTTGAGCCTAATTTTTACCAACTTCCAGCGATTCAATTTCTTTGAAACTTTGCACACGTATCAAGGACCGATGACAATGTAATAATTTAAAAACAGTATCCCGTTATCCTGATTAGGACCGCCAGGATAAATAAATTCCTTTTACAGATCCTCTGTGTCTCTTGACAAAATGGCGAATGAATTGTTTAGTGAATAAACTGGAGCATTTATTTTTAAAAAACTAATTGATATATCGAACTAAAAAATGAAAATAAATAATAGTTTAAAAACTCAAAAACACGCTTTTATATGCAACCGAACTAAAAATTAGAAAATAATTTTTCATTACAAAGAGTTTGTCACTTCAGAATAAAAGCGTGGGGTGCTCAATATATTAAATGTTATAATTATTCTATTTGCAAATATTTATGAGGGAAAAGTTATGAAAAAATAGTAAAATGCACCCCACGCTTTTTACTCTGAAGTGACAAACTCTTTGTAATGAAAAATTATTTTCTAATTTTTAGTTCGGTTTGCATATAAAAGCGTGTTTTTTTAGTTTTTAAACTATTATCTATTATAATTTTGATACGTCCTCCAAATGTGCCTAAAAATAACCCACTTTTAATAATGTAAATTTATTAGTATTTTTTTATCAGTGTATAATAATAATTCTTTTGCAAATGAAGTGTGCGCATATTAAACATATTGCTTTTGAAAAAATTTAGGTAACTATTTGCTAATAAGTACATTTTATTTAAAAACAAATTAGACATCTAGTAATTATATGGATGAGTTTCAATATCTTAAGTTTTTACTAAAAGTTTTGAAAACATTTAGTATTTTGTAATAATTTTAGGAAGATTTCAATATAAGCATTTAAACGTTGCAATAAATAAAAAGTTACTTGGGTAACAGAAAGCACTAAAAGCGCAGATTCGAATCCAGCCAAGGATTTTTTTATTTAAAAAATTGTCTAAAACATTTATAAGTAGTAAATGCCTTTTAAGTTAAAATGCTATGTGTATGCTTGTTACTAATATTATTTCATTTTTCTTTTAGTAAAGATTTTAAATAAAAATATATAAATTGAACGTGACAACCATATACTTACTAGATATAGGCAGCAAAATTTATTACTGATAAAAATGACAACCAAAAGTACCATGCTCATTGAGTTATCAGATACTAGGCGATATAGGCAAGTATTTTTGATGAATGCTAAATAACTTGGTAACTTATTAACTATGCCAGAAGTTATATGTTTAGTTTAAATAGCGGCAGTGGAAATTCTAAATAGTATTGAGCCAGACTATGTTTAAAATGTAGGTTTAATATTTCTATAGTGGTTATAAGCCTCAAATTGAAAGAAAAATAGTCAAAATCTATTGGTGGACCCAATTTTTTGTAAAATATTTTAGGGTAATAATAAGCCGAATTAGTAATCGTGCAGATCTAATCAAATATAAATTCGTTTTGTTCATATTAATTTACTATTTTGTGATACTAGTAAGTTAAGATTTTAAGTCATTTCTAGCTCAATAGCTTACGTAGCCAATCTCAAAAGTTCCTGACCCAATCAATTTTTCCTTTCAAAAATTAAATTTGAATCTACGCAGCATGGCAAGTGACGTTTCATTACTACCTCTGCTATGATATAACTGCGTTAAATTATGCGCTTTAATGCGCGGTGATATACGAATATAAATGATGATATTATATAAATATGTTTTAAAATAAATAAGTGTTTTGTAGTGATTCTAAAAGCTGTATACAAAAACTTTGGGGAGAAAAAGTAGTACGGGAGACCACGATGCTAAAAATGGAGATTTGCTCAAGCGTCATAGACACCTATTGGGTTGCAAGCTTAGACGATAAAAATGCAAATCTTACATACCTAATGTATACCTTTTAATCAATAAGAAAAGCGGCTATCGACTTTTAAATATGTCAAAAAATACGGTAATATTTCGGCTTGTGAAAATCTCTATATTTTTTGCCCTCCTTGAATTATTTACTTTAAAATAATAAAAAAACAATAAGCCACTATCGGAAATGTCAAAAAGACGTTTTTTTTACAACTTTGTAGCCCTCTCCTTTTTTACGTTACTCTCAAATTGTCAGATTAGTGGAATATATACTTTTAGCTCGAAAATTTCTGATGAATATCATTTTTTTTTCCTGTCCTTGACGGGCGGACTTTAAAGATACAGGGCTCATATTTGGTGAAGGTACAAGGTATTCTCATTAAATTCGTGCTGTAGTAAATCCTGAAATACCCCTCTTGGTCTCACCTAAAGTGATGAAGCCTAAATGTTACAATCCTATCAAAATTACGAACGATTAAACTAGTAAACGATAATTATTATTTTTTTTAATTTTTACCCTCAATATATTTATAAAACTTTGATGAACCACCAATAAATTCCAACTAATTTTACTTACTTTCTCGAGACCTTTCATAAACCTAATATTTATATATTGTAAAAACCGTTGTAATTTATTGAAGTGTTTCTATATTTAATAATTAAGCAACAAAAAGAATTATCCGCTTTTTAAATTTTTTAAAAGTTTACAAAATTTGAAAAAGCGAAAATTCCTTTAAAAGAAAAGTTACTATGTTGCAATTTTTTATATTATTATACAACTTTTAGAAAAAATGGTAAAAAATATCATTTTTGTAATAAATTTATAAAATAAATAACAAAATAAAAAAATGTACATATATTACAAGAGAGAGAAGTTTACAAAATCTATAAAGGCAAGGCGCCATTCTAGAATAAGGCTACTTTAAGTATATTTACATTAACCGTTATAGAACAAAGGAACCAAACGCCAAACATGGAAATCGCAGTTTGTATCTTTAATATAACCCGGGATTCGCCTTGCTTACATCCTTAAAATTTGATGTTAAGGAATAACATGTGTCGCCATCTATTAACGATAATCCCATTTACTCGATCGCGCTTCGTGAAACCAGAGTTTTTGTACAAAGATCCACAGGTGTTCAAACGCCTCTCACGTTATTTCAATTTTTGTCCCAAATTAGTAAAAATGTCGCGTGGAAAACAAATATTGGAGATGTTAAAACATAGTCAGAACACGGAATCATATGTTGGCCTTGTTTTAACACAGGTATGTACCTTTAAAATCTAAAAACAGCATGTTCTAACCTAAAAATTATATCACTTGGTTCTTTGTTCAAGAAATCAAATTAACCCAATATAGTTCTTGGATCCTCTTAATATTAGTTTGGTTCTTTTTTTCTAAAATATAAAACGGGTCTTCCAGGATTTTTATTAGTTTGGTCTCCATGTTCTAAATTAGAAAATGTACAGGGTCAGAGTTGGGTCGAATACTGAAATTCGGTATTCGAATACAAATACCAAATACTGTCAATAAAAAGTATTCGAATATTGAATATATTTAAATACCAAGAAAAAAAAATATTCGAATACTTAGTATTCATGAATACCAGGATTGGGTAGTCATGAATACTGAAAGAGTAAATATTTTTAAGAGATAATATGTTCATAAAGTTTTTACCTTATTTTTTGTTCGAGAATCTTCCCTTAAAGTTTGTCCGGTAAATTTAGGGGACACCCTGAATAAATAACATCTGTATTGTTTAAAAATATAAAGAAGTATTTGAGTCCCTACCCACTCTGTACAGGGTGTCTTAATTTTGTTAAATTTTCTGTTAATGTATTGAGGTATGATTGAGTTTCTTTTCTTTGATAATTAAACGACTTTTTAGGAACGTAAAAGCTTGCCTCACCCAAGTAAGCGGCAATAAAGAGACTCCAGTCACAGATAGTAATAAAGCAGATCGATTCGAAATGGAAAAACTAGATACTTTGGCAGTTCCTAATCTCGTCAGTGATCAATTTGATATTGATATATCAAAAAAAATGCAAATAAATAAAAACTGGCCTACAGTATTAAGCAGTGATAAAGAAACCGAATCCGCAGGCAGTAAAGAAGACACACCCGAAATTGAAAATGAAGCTTTTTCTGGGTTATCTTATGTTAACAGCAATCAACTTAGTTATGATGTACCTAAAGAAATAGGTTGTAAGAATCGTGAAATTTCTGATTATGAAAATAAAGTTGCCACAATAACAGACACATACCATGGTTATCATCCAGGTTCCGATGAAATGAACGAAAGCGAAGTTGACGATGATATAAGAGATCCAGATTATGAAGATAACGAGTCTATATCTTCAGAAAGCGAAAATCAGTCTTTAGAAAATGAAGCAAGTGAAGCTGAAGCTAAAAACCAAGCTAAAGAAAATAAAGGAAGGCCAAAAAGGGGCAGAAAGCGAAAATATTTAGGGCAAACGGAAGAAATAAGAAAAAGGAATAAGAATACGAACCAACCATTCATTTCGAAAAGAGGAAAGGAAATTGGATCTAAATTATTTGTAGACTACCAATGTAACTGTAAAGAAGAGTGCTTCAGAAAGATTAACAGTCAAAATAGGAAAACTGTTTTCGAAAAATTTTGGAATATGGGAACGTATGACCTTCAAACAGCATTTATAAGTGCCCTAGTTAAGGAGAAGGAAGTAAAGAGAAAAAGAAAAATGTAGATATTCAGAAACGTCTGTATACAAGAACTTATAAAATCGAAAATACAAATGTATGTCGAGATATGTTTGTCAAAACGCTTGGAATATCCACTAAGAGAGTTAATACGGCATTAAAAAGTCAAGGTCGCTCGATTTAAAGGATTACAGGGGCCAACATAAAAACCATAGAAAGATGTCAGAAGATAAACAACAAGAGGTTATAGCACACATTAATAAAATTCCAAGGTATAAGTCTCATTACAGACGAAACCAAACTGAAAGAGAATATCTTCCATCACATATGACTATTGAGCACATGTTTAATCTTTATAAATCTGAGACTAACAACCCCGTGAGCATTTCATTTTATAAGCAGATCTTCTATACAAAATTTAATATAACAAGAAAAACTTTGAAGAAAGACACCTGCAATAAGTGCGATAAGCTGTCTATAGAAGTGGCTGCTAATCCTAGTGATATAGTAATTAAAAACAGTTACGATGATCATCTTAAAGCTTCAGAAAACGCAAGAAATAAAATGAATCACGACTTTATTGAAGCAAAAAGCAACCCGCTATTAGAAAGTCTGACTTTTGATCTCGAAAAAACATTGCCAATGCCGAGAATTCCCACAAACATTATTTTTTATAAACGACAAATTTGGTTGTACAACCTCGGAATCCACACAGCTACACACAACAAAGGTTATTGTTTTGTTTGGGCAGAAGGGACCGCCGGACGAGGCGCTCAAGAGGTGGGGTCGTGCTTGAAAAAATTTGTAGACAACTTTCTGGATGACCATGTTCAAGAGCTACGTTTATGGAGCGACTCATGCGGCGGTCAAAACCGCAATATCAAATTGTGCTTGATGATCAAACATATTCTTAGCAACCATAAGTCATTAAAGAAAATATCATTACGATTTTTAGAATCCGGTCACAGTTTTTTACCGAATGATTCGGATTTTTCGGACATAGAGAAATCATTAAAATTTCAGCAAAGGTTGTATGTGCCTGAGGACTATGTTGCTGTTATGAAAAACTGCAGAAAAAAAAATCCACTCACAGTTACCATGATGGATCGAGGCGACTTCAAAAGTATCAAAACTTTGGAGCAGATGATCGTCAATAGAAAAAAGGACATTCATGGTGAAAAAATCAACTGGCTGTTAGTTCGTGAAATTAAAATGGAGAAAGACACCCCATACAGTTTATTTTTTAAATTTTCACATACTGAAACAGAAGATTTTACTGAAGTGGATTTAAGGCCTAAGCAAAAGGGTAAGCAGTCATTATCTTTATCATCTGAGTTAGATTTACTGTGGCCAAATGGTAAAGTAATTTCACAGCCAAAACTAAGTGACATTAGGGCTATAATGGATCTCATACCTGAATCGGAAAAAGGATTTTATAATGATTTGGTTGCTAATGAAACAGTTATTGATGATATAGATGGTTTTGATGGCGATATCGATTTTGAATTTGAGGATGAATAAGCCTGAAACGAAATGCTTATTTAGTTTTATACATGTAGGTTCAAAAATTTAATATTGTTATTCTTTAACCGCAAATTACTAACTTTCACTTACTAGGTTATTTTGTTTTTATGTTGACTTTTAAGATTTTTTAATTTAGTTTGTGACCTCAATCTGTATTTTTCTATTTTTGTACAAGGAACCACATTACTTGTTGGAAAATAAACTTGTTCTTTAGCATACATTTGTATTTCTGTCGCCTTTTAAGAAAGATCCATATGCTTAGTATACCAATGGCAATACTAAAATCCTACAGAAATTGGTATGTTTTAATATTTTAGAAGGAACCAGATAGCTGGTTCTTTTTAAGTTTTTTTATAGTTAAAACGAGTTTTTCAAAAAGGAACCATGTAGCAATTTTTCTTTGCTGATATTAAATTTTACGTTTTTTAAGAAAATCCTATGTCTTTTAATGCAAATTGAAAGTTTGCTTAACAAGACTTTTCCTAAATTATATATATCTCTTAACTTATTAATTTATACACTGACATTCTTGTTTGCATTATTTCTCCGCTTTGTCATTTGGCTTTTGGTTCTCTGTTCTATATCTC